>CM064904.1:26825233-26835233 GCA_030347415.2 Decapterus maruadsi | reverse complement strand
GTCATTTTTTTTGTGAACTATTCCTTTAATGAGTAACAATGGTAACAAAGATTAAAGGTCACCATTTGATTTACAGGACATTTATTGTATTATGTGATAATGTCGAGAAATAACAATTAATTGCGTTGTAATGTCTAGAAACAGCCTAGAAATAACTAGAAATACGACCAATCAATAACGATTGGTTGTGTAGAAATAGTCCAGATATAATTGATTGATTACAACGACTTGGTGGAGAAAGAATCTGGCCTTTCTCCAAAAATCCAAATCATGAGTAATCTATTACCTTTATGAAAAACATGACATTATAAAACAGACCGTTATTAAAGGCTATTTCTATTCTTTATGAAGCAATTCATTGTTATTTCTTACTGTTTCTTGACATTATGATGTAATTACCGGCCTGTGAATTAAAGTATCACCAGATTAAATGAATGTGAAGGAGAGTAGATATCATTATATCTCTATAACCCCCCCTCCCATGCCCCCCCCGCTCTCACTGTCATCCGTCCTCATCCTCATCTCATTCTCCCTCTGTCTAATCCTCTCTCTCTTCTTTCCCTGATCTCATCTCTTTTATCTCTCGTCTTTCGTGCCGTCGCTCCTCGTTCTCACGCTGCTGCTGCTGCTGCTGTTGTTGTGTTGTTGTGTTGTTGTTGTTGTTGTTGTGTTTCAGATCAAACCTCCTCCTTACACTCACTTCCTGTTTGTCCACACTGTTGTGATGAAACCAGGTGTGAGGTTGTTGAAGATGTTTGACCCACAAACTCTCGTCAGTTCATCTTTGAATCAGAACACAAAGTGAACGTTTGTGTTAAAGGGACAGTTCAACATTTTAGTCAGACCCTCCTCTCACCATAACCCCTACAGTCACAGCAGTAGGTTCATTACCTTTAATGATCGGTGCATGTTGTTTTGAGATGGGTGGGGCAGAGACGTGAGCTGCTCAGTGAACACAACGGTACAGGTCCCCTGTCCCTCATCAGGTTTTCTGAACTTCCCTCTAAAACATCTTGTCCAAAACAGTTGTTGGATTGTGTATTTGATGAGTTTGATGAGGGACCTGTAAAGGTGATCAAAACCTGCTGATCTGTAAACTGTAGGGGTTCTGGTGAGAGGAGGGTCTGACAAAAATGTTGAACTGTACCTTTAAATATGAAGAAGTTCCATCAGAGACGTCATTGTTCTCACCGTGACCTTGTTGACCTTTGGGCCGCGACGTCTGAACCTGAAAACAAGACGGAGGAAAAGTAAATAACAACAAAGAAGACTGTAAAACTGTGTGTGTGTGTGTGTGTGTGTGTGTGTGTGTGTGTGTGTGTGTGTGTGTGTGTGTGTGTGTGTGTGTGTCTGAACTGGTCACTGGTTTTGCTGACGAGACGTTTTCACCACTTAACGCAGTGACACGATGACACGAAACACAAAGGCTGCTGGGAAATAAACAGGTCACTGAGCAGGACAATTTAGTCTGGACATGAAATTAAACACACACACACACACACACAGACACACACACAGACACAGACACACAGACACACACACCGCTGCAGCAGCTCTAGGACACACACACACAGGCTGCTGCAGTGTGTGTGTGTGTGTTTTGCCCCGAGGCTGAAGATTTACTAAAGTGCGGCTTCTCTATTGTTCAGTTTCTCTAACAAGCCACATTTGGCTGCAGCCGCCACACACACTCAATAACAACACACACACACACACTCAATAACAACACACACACACTCAATAACAACACAACACACACACTCAATAACAACACACACACTGATCTACGGCTCCA
The DNA here is from genome assembly GCA_030347415.2 of Decapterus maruadsi. Taxonomy (NCBI): domain Eukaryota; kingdom Metazoa; phylum Chordata; class Actinopteri; order Carangiformes; family Carangidae; genus Decapterus; species Decapterus maruadsi. The sequence goes on along the minus strand of CM064904.1, from coordinate 26,833,438 downwards.
TCGGCCGATCATCAATTATTAAGAGCTGGTTTTTCTTCGTCTCTTCAGTTTCATCAACTGGATTTATATCTGAAGGTTGTTAACGGTGCGTTCAATGTCGGTCGTCAATCCCAGTGACACTGATCCTGGTGTAAATCAAGCAGCAGTTAAAGGGATAGTTCAATATTTTTGGCAAATTGTGCCCATTGACCATAACCCCTATAGTCATAGCAGTAGGTTCGTTACCTTTAATTGTCGGTGCAAGCTATTTTTAGAACGGTGGAGCAGAGCCGTGAGCTGCTCAGAGCTACGCTACGGAGGCTCGTTATGGGATTTCTTGGTTTCCCTCATCAAACTCATCAAATACACAATCCAACAACTCCACAACGCTCTGGTGGACAAGTTGTGACCTGCACATTCACCACGCTATGAGATAATAACACAACGTTACCACACAGAGTTGTTTTAGAGGGAAATACAGAGACTGTTGATGAACAACTGTCCCTGAAGGCAACGTGCATCAGAGGTTTCACATGAATTTCCATCTAAAACAACTCCGTAGCGTAGCTCTGAGCAGCTCATGGCTCTGCTCCACCGTTCTAAAAATAGCTTGCACCGACAATTATGGGCCAAAAATGTAGAACTATCCCTTTAACTCAGCAGCTCCTCCACCAGTGTTGTGTGTATTTGCAGTGTTTGAATTATGCTTTTTTTTCTGTATTTGTTTTTCACAAGAGAATTTCTTTCCTCCCTGGAAATAAACACATTTTAGTATTTTATTTTATTTTATTTTACTTTATTCGCCCGTTGAGATTTGTTTTGTTTTCACATCTGAGTTGTTGTTTTTTTCCTCCTGATAAATAATAAATGTCTACATAGAGATAATAACGTGTAGGGCTGCAGCGAGCAGCAGACAGAGACGTGTGGACGGGTCAGAGTCCGTTCACGCCTCCGGTGTCTCGCCACAGTTCAGACGCTGCTGCAGCTTCAGCTTGGCTGGGAAGTGAGTTTGGAGAGAAGAAGGAAACACTGAGTTCATCAGCTGTGTCCTCCTCTTCCTCCTCCTCCTCTTCCTCCTCCTCCTGCTGCAGGTGTGAGTAACTGTGAATATAGAAACACAAAGAGTTCAATGGACTCAAGGAAGCAGAGAAAATATATAAATAATTCACCGTGTCGCTGCTGTTCTGGCTCCGTGTTCTTCCTCTTCTTCTTCTCCCTCCAACACTTCTTCATCTTCCCTCTCTTTGCTCTCACTCCTCCGGCCAATCAGGATCCAGGATGCTCTTATTATTTTCAAAATGTCACTTCATTCAGAAACTGAGCCTTAAAAAACGCAGCCGTCAGGACTTCCTGTCACTTTGTGATGTCACAATGTCACAACTGAAAGCCCCGCCCCCTCACCACTTGGACCCACCATCCAATAACAACAGCTTTGCAGGATTTTTAGTTTCTCTGAGTGTTTTATTCTGAAATCTGTTTTCTATTCTAACGCTTTAGAAAACAGTCAGCCAATCAGAAGAGAGGCTCAGAGCCTCGTCCTCTCTTCTGATTGGCTGACACCGACCTGTTGTTACTAGAGCTTCAGAGAGAAGCTGAGAGAGAGGAGATGCAAAACTACACAGAGATGGTTTTTACATCTTCTCCTGGATGAAACCCTTCAAAATAAAAGACAAGAGAAGAAGAAAACATACAGTTTTAAGTTGTAATGTAGAATCCACATAATTTAACGTTTTATTTTCATTGATTTAATTGAATTAAAAAAATGACCAATAACCAGTCGACATGCAGTCCTTCAGTCTGTGTCCGGTGGATCCAGCTGTGACCACGACAACAAAACGGGACCTTCAAAATAAATGATGTGGAACCATAAATATCATGAATTATTCTTTTAAAGGGAAGATGTGTGAGTTTTGCACATTTACAAATCTAACATTAGCAGAAGCTGCTGTTTTTCTCCAACATCTGTCTCCAGATGTGAAAACAAACACGTTAACTAACGACGTCTCTTCTTCTACTAAAGTGGTGGTCTGCCCCTTTAAATGCTGCAACACGTCACAGGACCAGGTGAAACTATAGGGTGAGAGTGATTCTGATAAACATCGCTGGCTGCTGTTTCCTTAGCAACAACAACAACAGCAACAACAACAACAACAACAAGACTCTTTTCATTTTTCATTTTTATTCATATACAAACAGTGCTTTATCTGAAATACAAGTCGATCGAGTGCCTGTGGGTTGAAAACTGTGTGTTTTTTTCATCTGGACTGAAACATCAGTGAAGAATCAGAAACGTCCTCGAGGAGCCGAGTTCGGCCTCGACGACGCCACCGCCGCCGCCGCTGTTTCTGCACCAGGAGAAGAAGAAGAGACAGAGGAGACGGTGAGGGAGGAAACAAGATGGAGGAGGAGGAGGAGGAGGAGGAAGAGGAGGAGGAGGAGGAGGAGGAGGAGGAAGAGGAGGAGGAGGAGGAGGAGGAGGAGGAGGAGGAGGAGGAGGAGGAGGAGGAGGAGGAGGAGGAGGAAGGAGGAGGAGGAGGAGGAGGAGGAGGAGGAGGAGGAGGAGGAGGAGGAGGAGGAGGAGGAGGAGGAGGAGGAGGAGGAGGAGGAGGAAGAGGAGGAGGAGGAGGAGGAGGAGGAGGAGGAGGAGGAGGAGGAGGAGGAGGAGGAGGAGGAGGAGGAGGAGGAGGAGGAGGAGGAGGAGGAGGAGGAGGAGGAGGAGGAGGAGGAGGAGGAAGAGGAGGAGGAGGAAGAGGAGGAGGAGGAGGAGGAAGAGGAGGAGGAGGAGGAGGAGGAGGAGGAGGAGGAGGAGGAGGAGGAGGAGGAGGAAGAGGAGGAGGAGGAGGAGGAGGAGGAGGAGGAGGAGGAGGAGGAGGAGGAGGAGGAGGAGGAGGAGGAGGAGGAGGAGGAGGAGGAGGAGGAGGAGGAGGAAGAGGAGGAGGAGGAGGAGGGAGGAGGAGGAGGAGGAGGGAGGAGGAGGAGGAGGAGGAGGAGGAAGAGGAGGAGGAGGAGGGAGGAGGAGGAGGAGGAGGAGGAGGAGGAGGAGGAGGGAGGAGGAGGAGGAGGAGGAGGAGGAGGAGGAGGAAGAGGAGGAGGAGGAGGAGGAAGAGGAGGAGGAGGAGGGAGGAGGAGGAGGAGGAGGAGGAAGAGGAGGAGGAGGAGGAGGAGGAGGAGGAGGAGGAGGAGGAGGAGGAGGAGGAGGAGGAGGAGGAGGAAGAGGAGGAACAGGGAGGAAGAGGGAGGAGGAGGAGGAAGAGGAAGAGGAGGAGGAGGAAGAGGAGGAGGAGGAGGAGGAGGAGGAGGAAGAGGAGGAGGAGGAGGAGGAGGAAGAGGAGGAGGAGGAGGAGGAAGAGGAGGAGGAGGAGGAAGAGGAGGAGGAGGAAGAGGAGGAGGAGGAGGAGGAGGAGGAGGAGGAGGAGGAGGAGGAGGAGGAAGAGGAGGAGGAGGAAGAGGAGGAGGAGGAGGAGGAGGAAGAGGAGGAGGAGGAGGAAGAGGAGGAGGAGGAAGAGGAGGAGGAGGAGGAGGAGGAGGAGGAGGAGGAGGAGGAGGAGGAAGAGGAGGAGGAGGAGGAGGAGGAGGAAGAGGAGGAGGAGGAGGAGGAGGAGGAAGAGGAGGAGGAGGAAGAGGAGGAGGAGGAGGAGGAGGAGGAGGAGGAGGAGGAACAGGTCTGAGCCTGTTCCTCCAACACCTCATCATCACTCCACTGGACTGAGACTAAAAATACACAAACACTCAGTTCTGTCAGATTGAAACTAGTTTCACCTCAAAATCAATCGTCTGTAAATGTTTTCTCTTCTTCTCAAACAGAGTCTCATTAAAGTTTTATGTTTCCTGAAGCATCAGATCAGAACGAGTGAAAACTGAAATTAAGTTGAAATGTTTTATGGAAACAAACCAGAAAATCATCTTATTTGGTGAAACTGTGTGTTTGTATTAAAGGAGACGAGTTCTGCTTCTTAAAGACAAAACGTCACGGCTCGTTTCTCTGGTTTCAGTGTCTGTCCCTTTAAATGCTCACCAGGCCACGCCCCCTCTACAGGTACCAGGTAGGGGGCGGGGTTATGCTAATTAGAAAACTAATGACATCATTATTTTGGGACCAGAAGATAAACATTAGATAAATGTTTAAAAGCCTCAGAATGAGATTTATAATAAAACGCCTCCTTTAAGTTCCACCACAGCGCCCTAGTTGGCCCCACCCCCCGGTGGCCCCGCCCCCTGTGACCCCGCCCCCCTGTGACCCCGCCCCCCGCCCCCTGTGACCCCGCCCCCCTCTGGCCCCGCCCCCTGTGACCCCGCCCCCCTCTGGCCCCGCCCCCCTGCGTCCCCTCACCTGTAATCAGTCGACCTCCTTCTTCAGGTACCTCTTCATGACGGACGCCACGTCTCCGCCCTCGCTGCCCTCGGCCTCCAGTCGTTCTCCCTGTGGTCGTTCGTACCTGAGTCTTGGCCCCGCCCCCTGCGAGCTCGCCGCCGACCCCCCCGAGCTCGACGACTCCGTCGACTCGGAGCTCTTCCTGCTGCGGGTGGACGGCGGCAGCTCGCCGAAGTGCACGCTGAGCGCCCGGCGGCCGCCGCGCAGCGAGCCGGCCAGGCTGCTGGCGGACTGGGCGCGGCGGATGGCGGGCAGGATGTCGGAGGCGGCGTCGTTGTCGCCGGCGGCGGCGGCGAGGCGGCGGTTCTGGAAGACCATCGGCTCCGAGCCCAGAGACGCCTCGCCACCGTCCTCCGACGCCAGACTTCCCAGCATGCAGCGCCTCGGCGGCTGCGGCGAGCGCTTGATGGGCGTGGTCACGGAGCGCAGCGGCTCCTCGCCGTCCTCCTCAGGGATGGACAGGGAGGGGGGGCGGTGGCGAGCGGCGAGGGAGGAGAGGCGGGGCAGCGAGGGCACGGAGGACAGCGAGTCGCTGGAGTTGAAGCGGGACAGTTTGGCGGCGGCGGCGGCGGCGGGCGGCAGCTCGGTGACGGAGCGGCTGCTGGCGGCGCGCGGCAGCTTGGGGGACGGCGGTTTGAGGATGCTCCGTGGCTCTGGGTGCTCGCCGTCCGCGGCGCCGAGGGAGGCGGCGGACGCCCGGCGCCGCAGCGTGGCGGCAGCGGTCGTCTGGTAGACGGGCAGTGAGACGGCGCTGCTCGCCGCGTCGTCGCCGCCCGCTCGCCGCTTACGGAGTCCCTCCAGCAGCTCGGACAGCGCCGAGGAGGACCGGGCGCCGGCGCCGGCTCCGCCCACCTGCGAGCCGCCGCCGTCGTCATCAGGATCCACACAGGAGCTGAAACAGGAAACAGACCCGTCAAAATAAAAGCCTCAGTGAAACACATCAATACATCAATTATTGATCTCACCGGAAGCTGTAGGTGCTCATGGTGTCGGCCACAGACTGGCGCCCGCCGTGGCCGCCGTACGGAGACCCGCCGCCCCGCGACCCCCCCCGCGGGACGCCCAGCCAGTGGCGGATCCCCTCGCCGACGTCCTCCGTCCCGATGGAGCCGACGCTGGACAACGAGTCGCTGCGGACCAATCACAGTCATTGATTATCACCAAGGCTCCGCCCCCTCACATTATTACATCACCCATCGTCAGCCGCAGCCACTGATTGGTCGGTTTGAGCATCAGGGAGTTAGTCAGCAGCCGAGCAGCAGCCACTCACTCAGTTTCATCCATTTTAAAGGGATAGTTCAACATTTTGGCAAATTGGCCCATTGCCAGAATCCCTATAGTCTTAGTAATTGTCGGTGCAAGCTATTTTTAGAACGGCGGAGCAGAGCCGTGAGCTGCTCAGATTACGTTGTTTTAGTGGGAAATTCATGCAAAACCATCATCAGTCTCTGTATTTCCCTCTAAAACAACTCTGTGTGGTAACGTTGTGTTATTATCTCATAGCGTGGTGAATGTGCAGGTCACAACTTGTCCACCAGAGCGTTGTGGAGTTGTTGGATTGTGTATTTGATGAGTTTGATGAGGGAAACCAAGAAATCCCATAATGAGCCTCCGTAACGTAGCTCTGAGCAGCTCACGGCTCTGCTCCGCTGTTCTAAAAACAGCTTGCACCAACGATTAAAGGTAATGAACCTACTGGACAATTTGACAAAATGTTGGAACTATCCCTTTAACATTTTAATCACAGAGTTAACGAGCTGAGATCCTTCTTCAATAATCAGGTTTAAATGCATGAAAACAAACAACTGATCAAACACTGAATCTTTTATTCATTCGTGTTAATCTTTGACATTTCGTTTCAAAGGTTACATTTCCACCGTGTCTCAGCTCTCAGCCGTTACCATGGTGACTATAATGTTAATATTATAATTACCATTATTAGTGAAAGACAAGATGGCCGAGTGTGAGCCACGTTCTCCTTCACATCTAATTAATGATGACGAGGACGTTTAATGACGACACTTCAACGTCTGAAGCCACACACACACACACACACAGACACACACACACACACACACACACACACACACACACACACACACACACACACACACACACACACACACACACACACACACACACACAGTCATGAGGTTCTTACAGGTCTTTCTTTCGAGTCAGCGACTCCACGGCGGTTTGAACACTGAAGGGCAGAGTGATGACATCATGATGACATCATGAGGAAGTACTTCAGTAAAAAGTACTATATCAAATATTTTATAATCTTGGTGTGTTTTCTGTTCCTCTAACGAGAGAAGTAACTTGAGTAAAAGTACTTAGTTACTTTACCTCTCGGTGTCGCTCTCGTCGCTGGACTCCACCTCCTCCAGCGCCGCCTGCAGGTCCACGATGCGGCGGATCGACGTCTCCAGGTCGGCCTGCAGCGCCTGGCGCACGGCGCTCAGCTCCTCCACCTGCATCTCCTGCACACACACACACACACACACACACACACACACACGCACACACACACAGACACACACAAACAGAGTGAGTGCACGGAGACGGGTTGCTACATGTTAAAGGGATAGTTCAACATTTAGTCCAACTGTCCCATCACCATAACCCCTATAGTCATAGCAGTAGGTTCGTTACCTTTAATTGTCGGTGCAAGCTGTTTTTAGAACGGCGGAGCAGAGCCGTGAGCTGCTCAGAGCTACGCTACGGAGGCTCATTATGGGATGTCTTGGTTTCCCTCATCAAACTCATCAAATACACAATCCAACAACTCCACAACGCTCTGGTGGACAAGTTGTGACCTGCACATTCACCACGCTATGAGATAATAACACAACGTTACCACACAGAGTTGTTTTAGAGGGAAATTCATGCAAAACCTCTGATGCACGTTGCCTTCAGGGACAGTTGTTCATCAACAGTCTCTGTATTTACCGGACAGACACAACTACCGCAACACAGTTGACATTAGACTGAAAATCTCCTTTTAGACCTAAAATGTTGGAACAGCCTCTGAGTTTTTGAATTTGGCCGGAATCGCCCTTTAAGACGTTTTCCTGGGTGAAGGTCGTCAGTCGACTCCGAGCCCGAGGTCCAATCCACCACAGCAATTACCGCCGCCGTTGGCCATATTACCTCATCAGTCAAACGGTGAACGGTGTCGTCCGCACAGACACACACACACACAGACACACACAGAGAGTGAGACGTGTTATTGACACGGAGACGTTACATACGCAGACTGACACCAGAGGAAAAGAGTGATTTATTAATTCATCTAATCTGTTTCTGTTGTTTGCTCCTCTGTGGTGCACACACACACACACAAACACACACTCTAACACACATATAGACACACACACAAACACTGACACACACACACACACACACACATAGACAGACTGAGACACACAGAGACACAAACGCACACACAAGCATCCATCCAGGCTTTCAAAGTTATTGGCTTTGTTGGCTTTGAGGAGACGGGGTGTGGGTGCAGTGGTTGTCATAGTGACACATGTATCAGTGTGTGTGTGTGTGTGTGTGTGTGTCTATAACCTTGAAGAGACAATGAGGATTAATCACAGTCAGAGGGAGAAAGCAGGATGAGAGAGAGATGACGTTAAGAAGGTGGAGGAGGAGTGTGTGTCTGTGTGTGTGTGTGTGTGTGTGTGTGTGTGTGTGTGCATATGAATGTGTCTATTCATGAGGATCTATGTGTGTGTGTGTGTGTGTGTGTGTGTAGTTGTGGTAGGTTGTTAAAGGGCATCCTTGTGTGCGTTTCTTTGTGCTAATAACAGAATAATTATTGAAGCTCGAGGTCACGGAGGAATGTG
>CM064904.1:26810233-26820233 GCA_030347415.2 Decapterus maruadsi | reverse complement strand
TGCTGCTCGCTCTGCATTGATGCACTTTGACTGATCACTGGAGATCTGACTCTTTATGACCAGGTTGGAGCAGCATCGCATGGTTTTTATTTATAAAGCTTAAAATGAAATGCATAATGATAAGAGAATTCCTTCTTTGTACATTTTGCAGCATTAGTTCTGTGGTAAATCTCTTTAATAACCACACAAGATTGGTACTAGATCTGAACTTACTGAATGAATGAATAACTTACAGAACCGTCTGAAACCTGATCACCTTGTTTCTCTGCAGTCTTTGTGTAGGAGTCATTAATAAAGAGGAGGAGGAGGAAACAGTGGAGCGGTGACGGTACCTGTGCGATGAGCGCCTTGTGTTTCTTCATCAGCTCGTTGAGATCCTCCTGATCCTCCTCCAGCCTCTTCAGCAGGTCCACCTTCTCATGCTGCAGCAGGGACAGCTGCTCGTCCACCTGGACACACACACACACACACAACACACCCATTCTAAGGCCTGTTCCCCACTTTCTGCCTCCTGTCTTGTTGTAAACACACACGCGCTCACCAGACTCTTCTGTTTGCAGATGTTCTCCAGTTCGATCTGCGTGTTCTCCAGCTCCTGGGACAGAGTCGTCTGGACGCTCTCGGCCTCCACGCGGCTCGCCTCGCTCTCCTCCAGCTGACCACAGACACAGAGACACAGAGACAGAGTGAGTGTCTGTCCATCGGAGGAGACACTGCAGCGTCTCTCCGTCTCTCTGTGTTTACCTGACAGTGCAGCCGTTCGATCTGGTCCTTGCTGCCGTTGGGCAGGTGCAGCCCCGGGCTGTCGACGGTGGAGAGCAGCAGCTGGGCGTCGGCCAGCAGAGCGTGAGTCCTCTTCAGGTCTCGTCTCAGCTTCTTCTCCACGTCGAAGTCTCTGTGTCCAACCTGCAAGACAATCAATCAATCAATCAATCAATCAATCAATCAATCAAGCTGTTTTTAGAACGGCCACAAGTTTGCCAAAATGTTGAACTATCCCTTTAACAATAAACATCAACTAATATTACACATTAGACCTTTAACAGTTCATTTGGAGCATCATTAATCTATCAGCACGTCTCTAACATCAAAGCTCCATGTTTCCTTCTTCTTCTCCTGTCTTTTATTTTGAAGGGCTGATTGTGTTTTATTTTGAAGGGCTGATCCATGAGAAGATGTAAAAACCGTCTCAGTGTGGTTTTCCATCTCCTCTCTTCTGATTGGCTGACTGTTTTCAAGATTTCAGAATAAAACGCTCAGAGAAAACAAATCCTGCAAAGTTGTTGGATGGATGGTGAGTCCAGGAAGTTTTAAAGGGATAGTTCAACATTTTGGCAGTAGGTTCGTTACCTTTAATTGTTGGTGCAAGCTGTTTTTAGAGCGGCGGAGCAGAGCCGTGAGCTGCTCAGAGCTACGCTACGGAGGCTCATGGGATTTCTTGGTTTTCAAACTCATCAAATACACAATCCAACAACTCCACAACGTCGACCTTTATTCTGAAGGAGCTTTGACACAAACGTCGACCTTTACGGAGCTTTAATGTTTGTTCTCTCTCTTCTTCTTCTTCTTCTTCTCTCTAAACGCTTTAAAACCCTTGAACTGCTGTTATTCGCCTGTTTGGCCGCAGACCAGGTCGACTTTATCAGCGGCAGCAACAATTACAGCCGTCGTCACGGTGACAGGAGGCTAAATTAGCCTCTTTGAAGCATATGCTTGTTTTGTGGCGGCAGCGACACATCCATCAGCCTGAGAACATTAACCTACAATAACAATGATGGACGAGCTGCTCGCGCCGCCCGGACACGCACTCCGTCACTTTACACTTCACACACACACACAAACATGACGAGGGAATGTGTGTGTGTGTGTGTGTGTGTGTGTGTGTGTGTGTGTGTGTGTGTGTGTGTGTGTGTGTGTGTGTGTACCTGGTCACACAGAGTTGCGATCAGTCCTTCCAAGTCGTGCTTCTCATGAATCACCATCTGTTTCTCCTCGTACTCCTGTTCCAACTGCATCTCCAGCTGCCTCAGCTGCACAACGATGACAACAACAACAACAACAACGACAACGACAACAACGACACAGAGGGACAAGAAGAAAGAGAAACAGAAGAAAGATAAGAATGAAAGAGAAGAAGACGATACAGAAGGATGAGGAGAAGAAAGAAAAGAAGGAGAAGAAAGAGACAGAGAGATAATAATAAGAAAGAGAAAAAGAAGAAAGAGAAGAAGAAAGAGAAGAAGAAAGAGAAGAAGAAAGAGAAAGGAAAGACGCAGAAGAAGATACAGAAGAAGGATGAGGAGAAGAAAGAGAAAGAGATGAAGAAGAGTGAGAGAACAAGCAGAAGAAAGGAGAGAAGAAAGATAATAAGAAAGAGAAAAAGAAACAGAAGAAAAAGAATGAGAAGGAAGAGAAAGAGGAGAAGAAAGAAAGAGAAACAAAAGAAAGAAAGAAAAAATGAAAGAAAGAAAGAGAAACAGAAGAAAGAACGAAAGAAAGACGAAAAGAGAAACAGAAGAGGAAAGAAAGAAAGAAAGGGAAATAGAAAAAGGAGAATAGAGAGAAAGATAAGAAGAAAGAAAGAAATGAAGGAAGAAAGAAAGAAAAAAATAAAGAGAAACAGAAGAAAGATAAAAAGGAAAGAGAAGAGAAACAGAAGAAAGAGAAAAGAAAGAAGCAGAAGACGATACAAAAGGACGAGAAGAAAGAAAGAGAAGAAGAGGAAAGAGAAACAGAGAGATAATAATAAAGAAATAAAGAAAGAGAAAAAGAAATAGAAACAGAAGAAAAAGAAAGAGATGGAAGAGAAAGAGAAGAAGAAAGAGAAACAGAAAAAGAAGAAATAGAAACAGAAAGAGAAAGATAAGAAGAAAGAAAGGGAAACAGAAGATGAATCAGAGTCTCTGAGTCTTTCTCTCTGTCGACAGCAGAGTTTTCTCTGTAACGACGAACTGTCATCGACTTAGAGAGAATAAACAGAAACAACAGAGTGAAGCAGACACAGAGGAGGAACCTTCACTTCTCCTCCTTCCTTCTACACCTCCTCCTCCTCCTCCTCCAGCGAGGAGATGAAGAGAAGCAGCTCCATGTTCCATCTCTATGTTCATGTTAATTTATCAATGATAATGAGTTTCTAACCCTCCACTCAGGCAGTGAATCTAAACGTCATGGTTTACAGGTGAATTACAAACCATTAGAAGTAAAAGCTGATTTTCTGAAATTAAAGAAGCACCAGGTTCTGGTTTGATTTGTTTTACTCCTTAAAATCTAAGCGACGACACTAAACGGGTCGTAACGCAGCGTTTCTATTAAAGTGCTCCCGCGTCACCGTGTATATCATATTAATGGATTACCTTCATCACTGATTGATGAGCGTATAAGCAGCACTTTAATGTTTCAGCTGCTGTGTGAACTGTTTCATATTCTGTCGGGTGTTTTTAATCCATAATAGAGCGACGCCATCATTAATTCAACTGGAGCTGTTAAATAAATCCAACAGAGTTAAATATGAAGCCCAACCAGAGGAATAAAGTGGATTTAGACTGAAATATTATATAAGAGTGAATTAAAAGGACTTTGTAATTATTCTACATCACAGAACAGTGAGAGATGGATTGATTAAAGGACGATTCCGGGCAAATTCAACTCTGTATTGTCCAAACATTTTAGGTCTAAAAGAAGGAATCTGAAGGTTTTCAGTTTAATTGTTGTTAGCAATTGTTGAATTTGGGCGGAATTGTCCTTTAAGTGGATTAATGGGACTGATGGGAGTGTGTGCTTGTGGACGGACCCGTCTCTGAGACGACTTGTGGACGTCCTCCAGCTCCTCCTCTTTGTCCTCCAGCTCCTTCTGGTGGATCTGCTTCATCCGCTCCATCTCCATCTCAAACCTCATGTGGATCTGAGAGAAGACGCGTCACAACTTTACTTTATTGTCACATATATATATAATAATAATAATAATAATAATAATTACAGTGAAACTCTGATGTAACTTTGGTCATTTGCATAACATAAATAGAGATATAAGAAACATAAAAGAAGAAAGAGAAGGATGTTTAAAACTGAAAAAAATCACATAAATAATGCACCTAATGGGACGTGGCCTGTCTGTGTGTGTGTGTGTGTGTGTGTGTGTGTGTGTGTGTGTGTGTGTGTGTGTGTGTGCGTGTGCGACCTGCTGCTGCTGCTGGATGCGCGCCGTCAGCTGTCGGATCTCCTCGCTCCTCTCGGCGCTCTGCGTCTCCAGCAGGCGGAGCTGCTTCTTCAGGTCGGGCAGAGACTCACAGGTCAAGTCCACGGGAAGACTGAGGTCACGGATCTGAGCGCACAACTCCTCCTTCTGCTGCAGGAGACGCTCCGCCTCCGACCGGCTCTCCTGCACACGCACACACACACACACACACATGCACACACACACACACACACACATATGCAGACACACACGCAGACACACAGACACATGGATGAATGGATGGATGGATAGGTGATGGAATGAAAGAGCAGAGTGGCAAAAAGATTGAAAGGTAACAAAAGACAAAACAATAGAATGATATAGATGAGATAGATAGATGGATGGATAGATGGATAGATAGATAGATAGATAGATAGATAGATAGATAGATAGATAGATAGATAGATAGATAGATAGATAGATAGATAGATAGATAGATAGATAGATAGATAGATAAATAGATAGAACGATAGAACGATAGATAGATAGATAGATAGATAGATAGATAGATAGATAGATAGATAAATAGATAGAACGATAGATAGATAGATAGATAGATAGATAGATAGATAGAACGATAGATAGATAGATAGATAGAACGATAGAACGATAGATAGATAGAACGATAGATAGATAGATAGAACGATAGATAGATAGATAGATAGAACGATAGATAGATAGAACGATAGATAAATAGATAGAACGATAGATAGATAGATAGATAGAACGATAGAACGATACATAGATAGAACGATAGATAAATAGATAGAACGATAGATAGATAGATAGATAGATAGAACGATAGATAGATAGATAGAACAATAGATATATAGATAGATAGATAGAACGATAGATAGATAGATAGATAAATAGATAGAACGATAGATAGATAGATAGAACAATAGAACGATAGATAGATAGAACGATAGATAGATAGATAGATAGAACGATAGATAGATAGATAGATAAATAGATAGAACGATAGATAGATAGATAGAACGATAGATAGATAGATAGATAGATAGATAGATAGATAGATAGATAGAACGATAGATAGATAGATAGATAGATAGATAGATAGATAGAACGATAGATAGATAGATAGATAGATAGAACGATAGATAGATAGATAGAACGATAGATAGATAGATAGATAGATAGATAGATAGATAGATAGATAGATAGATAGATAGATAGATAGAACGATAGATAGATAGATAGATAGAACGATAGAACGATAGATAGATAGATAGATAGATAGATAGATAGATAGATAGATAGATAGATAGATAGATAGATAGATAGAACGATAAATAGATAGAACAATAGATAGATAGATAGATAGATGTTTGTCACATCAGGATCTGAATAAAGTCTCTGCAGCAGCTTCTTCTTCTTCTTCTTCTTCTTCTTGAGCTGAAAACTGAACATTTTCTGTTTTCTACATGAACTCAGTGTTTGTTTGTTCAAGGACACACGTCTCTGCTGTTTCTTTCCTCTGTCCTTTCACAGTAATATAATACTGGACACATTCAGACTTCAGTCTCTTCAGTCCAGAACACAGACACACAAACACACAAAGAGACAGACACAAACACAGACACACAAAGACACAAACACAGACACACAAAGACACAAACACAGACACACAAAGAGACAAACACAGACACACAAAGACACAAACACAGACACACAAAGAGACAAACACAGACACACAAAGAGACAAACACAGACACACAAAGAGACAAACACAGACACACAAAGAGACAAACACAGACACACAAAGACACAAACACAGACACACAAAGACACAAACACAGACACACAAAGAGACACACACAGACACACAAAGACACAAACACAGACACACAAAGACACAAACACAGACACACAAAGACACAAACACAGACACACAAAGACACAAACACAGACACACAAAGACACAAACACAGACACACAAAGAGACAAACACAGACACACAAAGACACAAACACAGACACACAAAGACACAAACACAGACACACACAGACACAAACACAGACACACAAAGACACAAACACAGACACACAAAGAGACAAACACAGACACACAAAGAGACAAACACAGACACACAAAGACACAAACACAGACACACAAAGACACAAACACAGACACACAAAGACACAAACACAGACACACAAAGACACAAACACAGACACACAAAGACACAAACACAGACACACAAAGAGACAAACACAGACACACAAAGAGACACACAAAGAGACAAACACAGACACACAAAGACACAAACACAGACACACAAAGACACAAACACAGACACACAAAGACACAAACACAGACACACAAAGACACAAACACAGACACACAAAGAGACAAACACAGACACACAAAGACACAAACACAGACACACAAAGACACAAACACAGACACACAAACACAGACACACAAAGAGACAAACACAGACACACAAAGAGACAAACACAGACACACAAAGAGACAAACACAGACACACAAAGAGACACACACACACACAGACACAAACAGACACACAAACAAACACCCACAAACACACAAACACAGACACAGACACACAAAGAGACAAACACAGACACACAAAGACACAAACACAGACACACAAAGACACAAACACAGACACACACAGACACAAACACAGACACACAAAGACACAAACACAGACACACAAAGAGACAAACACAGACACACAAAGAGACAAACAGACACACAAAGAGACAAACACAGACACACAAAGACACAAACACAGACACACAAAGACACAAACACAGACACACAAAGACACAAACACAGACACACAAAGACACAAACACAGACACACAAAGACACAAACACAGACACACAAAGACACAAACACAGACACACAAAGAGACAAACACAGACACACAAAGAGACAAACACAGACACACAAAGAGACAAACACAGACACACAAAGACACAAACACAGACACACAAAGACACAAACACAGACACACACAGACACAAACACAGACACACACAGACACAAACACAGACACACACAGACACAAACACAGACACACAAAGACACAAACACAGACACACAAAGAGACAAACACAGACACACAAACACAGACACACAAAGAGACAAACACAGACACACACAGACTGACCTGGAGGTCGCGGCGCAGTTTGTAGACCTCGGCTCCGAGCGCTGTGTTTTCCAGGAAGGATTTGTCTTTCTGCTCCCTCTCGCTGTCGGCTTCCTCCAGAGCCTGAGTCAGCTCACTGTCAAACCTGGTGGTCGGATGAAACAAGACATTATAACCAACTATTATCACCATGTTCTGACGTTGTGTTGTGTTTTTTACTTTGTGTTTGTGTCTGTGTCTTAATATTTATAAGAATGTTTTGATCAGAACCAATTCTTTTCTTGATCAGTGATCAATAACCTGCTCTATAATCACTGCTGTTTGTTCTCACACTGCGCAGGAAAAGGAGGTGATGATGTCACAGGAGGATGATGTCACCAGCCATGTTCCATCCAAAGTGATTTGAATTACTGGGAAATGTGCATTAAAAGAAATGTGAATCCTGTGTGTTTCCATTGAAAGTATGAACCCCCCCCACTCTGGGATTTAGGTCTGGTGGATGAGTTATGATGAAGGAAACCAAGACATCCCATAATGAGCCTCCGTAGCGTAGCTCTGAGCAGCTCACGGCTCTGCTCCGCCGTTCTAAAAACAGCTTGCATCGACAATTAAAGGTAACGAACCCACTGCTATGACTATAGGGGTTATGGTGATGGGACAGTTTGACTAAATGTTGAACTATCCCTTTAATGCGAACATAACTGTTTCCATCCCTTAGAATCATTTGTGCGAATCAGGGGATTTTAGTTTGAATTACAGCGTTTCCATCATAATTTTCTGATGCGACACATTTAGATGCATGTGAACACACTGATGGAAACACACACAGACACACACACACAGACACACACACACAGACACACAGACACAGACACACACACACACACACACACACACACACACACACACACACAGACACACACAGACAGACAGACACACACCTCCTCTGCTTGCGCTCCAGCTCGTGCATGCGTCCCTGCAGGCTGTCGGTCAGGACTCGTGCGTCCTGGAGGTCGGAGGTGACGCGGCGACAGTGGCGCTTCAGCTCCGTGGCGCTCCTCCTGGCCTGTTCCAGCTGGGCCTGCAGCGCCGCCACCTACACACACACACACACACACACACACACACAGAGTGTTATCTCTAATCCTCCGTCCTCGCCGTCCTCCACGTCTCCGTGTCGTCCTCCGTCACCTTGGAGTCGAGCTGTTGTCTCGTCTCTCGCTCCGTCTCCAGCTTCTCCTCCGTCTGCTTCAGGCGCCTGCGGACGAACTCCACCTCCGTCTGGCTGCACTCCAGCTGCAGCACCAGCTCGCTCTCTGAAGGGGGGGGGGGGGCAGAGAGGTCAGGGGTCAGGGCAGGTCGGCTGACATTTATCTGTCAGTCTTTACCAGTTTTCTCAGAGGTCGACGGTGACGTTTCGTCCTGGAGAACCGTCTGTAACTCCGTCACTCAGGTCTGTTTTCTATTTATTGTGTTGTTTGATCACATTTTGTTGTTTTTGCTCATCAAAAACATCAGAGTTTTATCACAGTCATTCTTTCTGTATTTGTTTAAACTCGTTAGGAGGTAGCAGAACATTATCACCTTTGCCTTTATACACACTATTTACTTAATTACCCAATTTATGGAGTAATTAACATGAAACATGCCACAAATCATCAATTACCATAGTTTTTAATTCATTATTTAATCAAATTCAGACCAAAAACATCAATTTCTAAAACAATTTAAACCTTTTTCAATTCATTTGTATGTATGAAATATGTGGAAAAACATACAATAAGTTGTTGTTTTTTATTTGTTTGTTTGTCTAAACAATTTCAGTCATTTTTAACGAACTAATGTTAAATGTTCTCTGGCTGCAGCTTCTCATGTGTGTTATTCTCTGTTGGTTGTGTTGAGTTTTTTGTCACTTTCAGCTCAGAGAAACCGTGTCTTTTCAACATTTTATAGACTAATGGTGGAAAAATAGAGATAAAGGAAGATTTAACCAATAATAACAATGATAACTTGTGACCGCACTGTGATTTCTTACATTTATGACGTTTAACGACCGATAAAAATGTCTGTTAATGTGAACAGTTAAACAACAATAACATATTTATTTATAGCACGTTGAAGTACACTATAAAACTCAAAACCTTTCCAAGAATATATGTTTCTTAAAATGTCTCTTTTCTAGTCAAAACTCATCCCTTTCCACTTTAAATCAGACTCATCACCTAAAAATGAACTTGTTTTTACATCATTTTCACTTGTTTCAAACTAATATTCATTTGAAACAAGTAGAAAAATCTGCCAGTGAAAGCACTTGCATCAGATTTTTCTACTTATTTCAAGTGAAAATCTGCTTGAAAGAAGTGAAAAGTGTCTAAAAACAAGCTGCTTTTTAATGTGATGAGTCTGATTTTAAGTAGAATTCGATTAGTTTTGATTAGAAATTAGACAAATATTCTTGGAAAGATTTTTTACAGTGTAAAACTAAATAGATACAAGTACATGTACAGTAGAAACATGCAGTAAAACAATGAAACAGGAGTGAATATATATCAAACTAAACTAAAATGGAATAAACTATAACAAATAAAAGGAGAAGACTTTAAACGACACATTCATTTTACAT
>CM064904.1:26795233-26805233 GCA_030347415.2 Decapterus maruadsi | reverse complement strand
TGCCGTTCCTCTGCAGCGAGCGCTGGCTGCTGCCCTCCAGCCCCCCCAGGCCTCGGCACAGGGGGGGCAGAGAGACCCTGGGGGTGAACATGGCCTTCACCGCGCCGCTGCAGGGGAGTAATCAGATTACAACTGTAGCATCTGCAGGGTGAATATCTGAACATTCACTATCACACCAGTCTTCTGCTCAGATGCAGTTTCACAACTTTCCAAACACTTTGCAGATAATTATCTCAAATAAACATCCACTAATCTGATGTTTAAATTAGGAAAAGGAAAGAAAAGCTGCAGGAGGAACGTTTTTTTTCTTCTGCATAATTCATCCTTGTGTATTTTACCTTGCTTTTCTCTATTTAAATCATTTTGTGCATAACATAACATTTTGCTTTATATATATTTTTGCACATAGTGAAGTCCTTTTATTTTTATTCCTTAATTCTTTACGTGTCCTATTCTTCTTCTCTATACTATTGTTGCAGGTGAATTTCCCACAAATGGAATCAATAAGAAGTTTTATGTCTTATGTCCATATAGATGACCTCGCCTCACATCCCATAATGCACTGAGGGAACCAAAGCATATAATATGTGGGGCCACAAAACTATGGAACATTGAATTAAAGCAATATCCAAAAATGGAGTATTTCAAAATAAAGAAGATGGTCTTCAAGCTACTTCCTTTATTTACCCTTTCTTTTTTCATTTTCTCTTTAATCTAATTTTCTAACAAAGGAATAAAGGTTAATAAATGAAGTGGGACTAGTAATCGATCTATTTATGATTTGTGGAACAGGGTGCGATTTCTTCTTCTCACTCCTTTCTTAATATGTATGATTCTGCTTTTGTGTTTTGTTGTTGTTGTTCCTTCAACTTGTTCATGTTATTTATGCATCAAAGAACAAACTGAAATTGTGCCTTATTTTGTTTTACATGTTGGAAATAAATGTATTGTGAAAAAGGCCACCGCTCCTCCGCAGGCAAAACACTTCAAAGACGTGACGGAGCTGAACTTAGAAACTCAGAACGCTGCATTTATTAATTTATTGGAGCTGAAGAAGGTCACAATGACTGAAAGCTTGCAATAAATTGATAAATGCACAGTGTTTTGAGTGTGAGGTTTCTGTTTTGTTGCTTTTGAAATAAATACATTAAAAAAAAAACAAAAAGAGTTTCACACAGACTGACGTGTCCACAGAGCTTTGGTCGCTTTGTTTTGGTTCAAATGTGAAACACCGACACGTTTTTCTGCAGCAGGAGCCGACGACTCAGTCGGTGTCATCATCGATGTGTGGTGGCGTCCTGCCTCCAGGCCTCAACACACACACACACACAGTGACTCACACACACACACACACACAGTGACTCACACACACACACAGACTCACATGGTGGAGTTCTGCAGCAGACAGATGGCGTTGAGAGCAGACGGGTTGTTCTGGATCAGACCGAACCAGCCAGTCAGGTCGTAGCGGACGGGGTCGCAGCCCATCAGGTGGTTCACCTCGCACTGCAGCGGCTGCTCGCACTGACGCACTGCAGGACACACACACACACACACACACACACCATGTGTTTAATAGAGCTCTCACACACACACACAGACAGTGTTGTGTGTGTGTGTGTGCAGCTCTGTACCCGCGCTGCTGTAGTACTGGCAGACTCTCCCCAGGGCGCTGTTCTCGGTGGCGGCCGGTGTCACCATCTCCTCGTCCAGAACCCACAGCAGACCTCTGGGGTCTCCATCTGCCGCCCGCACCTGCAACACACACACACACACACACACACGGTGCAGGATTACCACACAGGGGAGAAACACTGTTTTCAAGTTTAAATTGAACTAAAACTTTGGGAACTTGTGTCTGTGTCGGAATGTGAGAGGAAAGAAAAAGAGAGATTTATATTTTCACCACCTCATCCGTCTGTTGTGAGGAGGAATCAAGGTTCAAGTTTATTTATTTAAGAAATGGGACAATGCATATTAATGAACACCAAAACATATATACAGTAAATATGTTTGGGATGAGACATGATTAACTAGCTCAATGTTAAAATTCTACTGTGAACATGGATTGCAGTAAAATGCCCATATAAAGTGCTAGATTGCTTCCTGTATAATGTGCTAAGTTCCATAGGCTACGTGGATTCATTAAATCCGTCTGTGTGGACGGCTCCTCGTCTCTTACCTGTGGCGGCGGCTGGTCGAGGGCAGACACCACCTCAGCCGGGCTGCTCTCTGGACACTCAAACTCCACGGGAACCTTCTCCTGGAACACACACAAACACACACACACACAAACAGTTATAACAGGTCGCTATGCTAAAATCTTGGAAAGTAAGATTTTTTTTATTTTTATTTAAGTCATAAAGAACAGGAAAAAAAATGTGTCCGGAAAAACAGAAAAAACATTTTGTCAGAAAAACAGGAAAAACATTTTTTTGTCTGAAAAACAGAAAAAAATGTTTTGCCTGAAAACGGAAAAAAAAAAATTTGTCCGAAAAACAGAAACAAAGATTTTTGTCTCAAAAACAGAA
This sequence comes from Decapterus maruadsi, assembly GCA_030347415.2. Lineage (NCBI taxonomy): Eukaryota > Metazoa > Chordata > Actinopteri > Carangiformes > Carangidae > Decapterus > Decapterus maruadsi. The sequence continues at coordinate 26,802,702 of CM064904.1, read as the reverse complement.
AAAAAATGTTGTCCAAAAAACATTTAAAAAAAAATTAGTCCAAAAAACAGAAAAAAATGTTTTTGTCCGAAAAACAGAAAAAAAACTTTGTCCAAAAAACAGAAAAAAACGTTTTTGCCCGAAAAACAGAAGAAAAAAAATGTGTCCGAAAAACATTAAAAAAAAATTTTGTCCAAGAAAAAAAAAAAAAAAAATGTCCGAAAAACAGAAAAAAAAGTTCGAAAAACATTTTTAAAAATTAGTCCGAAAAACAGAAAAATGATTTTTGTCCAAAAAATAGAAAAAAAATTTTTTGTCCGAAAACAGAAAAAAAAAATTTTGTCCGAAAAACAGAAACAAAAATTTTTTGTCCAAAAGACAAAAAAAAAAAATTTTGTCCGAAAAACCAAAAAAAATTTTTGACCGAAAAACAAAAAAATTTTTTGTCCGAAAACATAAATAAAAAAAAATTTGTCCGAAAAACAGAAAAAGATTTTACGGAAGCCCTAAAGGGCCAGGTCCGTATAAAAAATTTTTATTACCGTTTTCTCGTGATAACGACTTATTATTTCGTTATCTCGAGATAACAAAGTTCGTTTTCTTGAGATAACTATTATGGTAGAATGTGTTGACATGGTTGCCTAGCAACATGATTCACTACAGCTACTGTTCAGCTCGAGCATGGGGTCTACTCTACTCACTGGTGTGATTGTTGTCCACACCAGCTGTCAACAATAACTTACCGGTAAGTTACACTTAACGTTAGTTTGTATAACGTCACTGTGCTGGGTGTATTTAAGGGGCTACCAGCCGGTGGTCCATCTATCCTGTTTCAGCTAAGCTAACGTTAGTTACTGGCTGCTGCTGTCAGAAATCACCAACACCTGCTGGCTGCGACCGCTGACAGCAGTGTTCATATGCTGTGTTCATGAGCTTGATCTGAGCAGCAAGCAGCTAACATGACCTTAGCTGAAGCTAAGATAACGTAGCCAATCTCTCATGTGTTTATGCTAACCGGTAGCCCCTTAAATAAACCCAGCACAGTAAACAAACTAACGGTGTAACTTACCGGTACTTTATTGTTGACAGCTCAGTAGAGTAGAGCAGAGCAGAGCAGACTAGTGGCAGCTCTTGAAGGCTGAAATCAGGATGATGTGATCACAAGAATCAGCTCACTGATTTTTGTTTTGTTTTGAATCAGCTCACTGATTTGAGGTCTAGCCTAAACGCTAACCAGTCACCCAAAGGCATATCCCCTGTGGCCAAGCAGCCAGGGCATAGTGACAGGACCCTCGACTGTCACACCACGAAACCAGCTCTTCTGTCACGTTATATCTGTACATGTGTAGTGTTTCCAACAGACTCGCTTTAGTAGCCTCCTGCTACGAACAGCCGCTAACCAGCTGCTACCATAATACATCCATGGCTGCTACCTTGCACCGGGGAAACAGGTTGCTAGGCAACCATGTCAACGACACATTCTATCATTATTTCGTTATCACGAGAAAACAAGATGACATTAATTCGTTATCACGAGAAAACGGACTTTGTTATCTCGAGATAACGAAATAATAAGTCGTTATCACGAGAAAACAGTAATAAAAAAAATTTATACGGACCTGGCCCTTTAGGGCTTCCGTAAGATTTTTGTCTGAAAAACATAAAAAAAAAATTTGTCCAAAAGGCAAAAAAAAAATTTTGTCGGAAAAAAAAAATTGTCCGAAAAACATAAAAAAAAGTTCGAAAAACAAAACAAAAAAAAGTCCAAAAAACAGAAAAAAAAATTTTTGTCCGAAAAACAGAAAAAAAATTTTTGTCCGAAAAACAGAAAAAAAGTTCGAAAAACAGAAAAAAAATTAGTCCAAAAAACAGAAAAAAAAATTTGTCCGAAAAACAGGGAAAAAAATGTCAGAAAAACTGAAAAAAAAGTTAGAAAACAAGAAAAGAAAAGAGTCAAAGAAACAGAAAAAAAAATTGTCAGACAAAACAGAAAAAGAAAATTGTCAGAAAAACTGAAAAAAAAAGTTTAGTCAGAGAAACAGGAGAAAATTTGAGAAAAAACAAAAAAGTTTTTTTTTTTCCCCAAGGGAATGCAATACACTTCCGTAGGGGTGGCCGTGACACACATAAGCAAAAACTTAAATTAAAACTAACCAACATGAGTAAAAAAAACAGTATTAGCGTCTGGATGGGAGTGTGTGTAGTTACCTGTGTGTACCTCTCCAGTGTGTGCTTGAAGGTGTATGTGTGGTAGTGCTCCAGCAGCCGCTCCTGCAGGTAGTTGTGACAGAGCTCCGACCAACCGGCCGCTCGCTCCTCCGACGAGTGTCTGGGGTTCCTGAGGCCCGGAGAGTCCACGACCATGACGGAGGCCAAGGTCAGCTGCTGACCACTCAGAGCCCTGAGCGACACGACATCATCAGCTGCTGCATACGCACTCTGTGTGTGTCTGTGTGTGTGTGTCTGTCTGCGTGTGTACCTGTTGATGAGTGAGACGATGGCAGAAAAGAGTTCTTCATAAAGTCCTGCAGCCATTCCTTCGACACACTGAACAGCCGTCAACCTGGGACCTGCAGAGACCACGAAGATTATAGATTAGTGTCTTTTATTTTGAAGGGCAGGTGGTGAGGGGGCGGGGCTTTGTATACAGGAGCTTTAACACAAACATCTACCTTTATTTTGAAGGAGCTTTAACACAAACATCTACCTTTATTTTGAAGGAGCTTTAACACAAACATCTACCTTTATTTTGAAGGAGCTTTAACACAAACATCTACCTTTATTTTGAAGGAGCTTTAATACAAACATCTACCTTTATTTTGAAGGAGCTTTAATACGAACATCTACCTTTATTTTGAAGGAGCTTTAACACAAACATCTACCTTTATTTTGAAGGAGCTTTAACACAAACATCTACCTTTATTTTGAAGGAGCTTTAACGCAAACATCTACCTTTATTTTGAAGGAGCTTTAACGCAAACATCTACCTTTATTTTGAAGGAGCTTTAACGCAAACATCTACCTTTATTTTGAAGGAGCTTTAACACAAACATCTACCTTTATTTTGAAGGAGCTTTAACACAAACATCTACCTTTATTTTGAAGGAGCTTTAACACAAACATCTACCTTTATTTTATTTTGAAGGAGCTTTAACACAAACATCTACCTTTACTTTGAAGGAGCTTTAACACAAACATCTACCTTTATTTTGAAGGAGCTTTAACACAAACATCTACCTTTATTCTGAAGGAGCTTTAACACAAGAATCTACCTTTATTTTGAAGGAGCTTTAACACAAACATCTACCTTTATTTTGAAGGAGCTTTAACACAAGAATCTACCTTTATTTTGAAGGAGCTTTAACACAAACATCTACCTTTCTTTTGAAGGAGCTTTAACACAAACATCTACCTTTATTTTGAAGGAGCTTTAACGCAAACATCTACCTTTATTTTGAAGGAGCTTTAACGCAAACATCTACCTTTATTTTGAAGGAGCTTTAACGCAAACATCTACCTTTATTTTGAAGGAGCTTTAACACAAACATCTACCTTTATTTTGAAGGAGCTTTAACACAAACATCTACCTTTATTTTGAAGGAGCTTTAACACAAACATCTACCTTTATTTTATTTTGAAGGAGCTTTAACACAAACATCTACCTTTACTTTGAAGGAGCTTTAACACAAACATCTACCTTTATTTTGAAGGAGCTTTAACACAAACATCTACCTTTATTCTGAAGGAGCTTTAACACAAGAATCTACCTTTATTTTGAAGGAGCTTTAACACAAACATCTACCTTTATTTTGAAGGAGCTTTAACACAAGAATCTACCTTTATTTTGAAGGAGCTTTAACACAAACATCTACCTTTATTTTGAAGGAGCTTAAAGCTGATTCCAGTATTTTTAGCATTAGTAATGGAATGCGTTTAAGTGCCTCAGCGTGTGTCTGATCTGTTTAACTTCACCCACAGAGTCTCTCTCAAGTGTTTCCTGGTTATTCCTGCTTTGGCCTCCCACCAGCAACACCTAGTGTGTCTCTCTCTGTGTGTGTGCGTGTGTGTGTGTGTGTGTGCGTCTCACCCTCCTCTGCCTCTGCAGCAGCGCTCCTCTCTCTGCTGCCCCCGGTGGCTCTCTGCAGCAGCTGGCGGAGGTGGTGTTTGAACACGGCGGTGTGCAGCTCCTCGCCCTCGCAGCCCAACACGCTGCTGGTCGCCTGGGCGCTGTCGAAGTTCACAAACTGTCTCCGGCCCACTGCACGGACACAGAGGAGGAGGAGGAGGAGGAGAGGAGGAGAGGAGGTGTGGAGAGGGGGAAAAGAGAGAAAGATTAGTGTGTTTGTGTTGTGATGCGTTGAGTAAAGTGCTGACGCGTCGCAGCAGCAGCAGCAGGTCGTTTGTGTCAGCAGCAGCAGGACGGCGTTTAAAAACATCAGCAGCTTCACTCGGCTACAGAAACACTTCATTTTCTGCTCCATCACACACACACACACACACACACACACAGGTAAACGGCTTTAATGTGGCTCCTCTTTCAAAATAAAAGCAGCAGCAGGTTCATGAATCATAGCTTAATTTATGGGGTAATTTATATGAAACATGCCACAAATTATCTTTATTATTGTCTTTAATTCTGTCCGAAAAACAGAAAAAAGATTTTTGTCCAAAAAACAGAATAAAATTTTTTTGTCCGAAAACAGAAAAAAAAAAAATTTGTCCGAAAAACAGAAACAAAGATTTTTGTCTGAAAAACATTAAAAAAAAAATTTTGTCCAAAAAACATTTTTAAAAAAATTGTCTGAAAAACAGAAAAAAAGTTCGAAAAACAGAAAAAAAATTAGTCCGAAAAACAGAAAAAAAATGTTTTTGTCTGAAAAACATAAAAAAAAAATTTGTCCGAAAAACATAAAAAAAAAAAATTGTCCAAAAAACAGAAGAAAAATTTTTTGTCCGAAAAACATTTAAAATAAATTTGGTCCAAAAAAAAAAAAAAAAAAAAATTTGTCCGAAAAACAGAAAAAAAAGTTCGAAAAACATTTTTAAAAATTAGTCCGAAAAACAGAAAAAAGATTTTCTGCTCCATCACACACAGGTAAACTGCTTTAATGTGGCTCCTCTTTCAAAATAAAAGCAGCAGCAGCTTCATGAATCATAGCTTAATTTATGGGGTAATTTATATGAAACATGCCACAAATTATCTTTATTATTGTCTTTAATTCTGTTAATTCCAAATCAGACCAGCAACATCAATTTCTAAAATATTTTAAACATATTTTTAATTAATTTGAATGTATGAAATTCAACACACGCTGTGATTAATGACGATATTAGACAATAACGTGAAAATAATAATGATGAACTGAATCCTTCATTAAATTTTTCATTTGAACCACAGCAGGAGAAACACAGCTGATATCATAATGTGCAATTAGAGCAATGATGTTATAATCAAAACAGCTGAAATGAACTGGAAATTGATATTTCTAATATGAAATGAACGACGAGAAATAATAAAAAAAGTGTTTTACAGCACATTATTGTTCCAGAGTGGAAAGAAGAAGAAAATAAAACATATTTAATCCCACTGCTCGTCCCCAAAAACCACTGGTTGTTAATAATTCACTCAATACTCACAGTCAAATGTACTCTATAAACTAAGAAAGAATTCATATTAAATAACCAAATAAGTTGGTAAAATAAAACTGAAAACACTTGAAAACTTAAATTATAACCTCCCGTTCTCTCTGGCCCTAAGCAGTAGTTTATTTTGGACTTAAAAACTTTATTTATGTTGGTGTTTAATAACTTAAACTGTGAGAATAATGAGTTATTGTGATGCTGAAATGATACCGAGTGCTATTAATGATCCGTGTTGCTGTTTGTTTGGACACTAGAGAGTGAATATAATGAACTGAGTCATTATATTGATAAATGTGTCTTTTATTAGAGAAGCAGCAGCTTTTCTCTTCAGTTCTCTGGTTGTGTTGTTTACAGTGTGTGTGTGTGTGTGTGTGTGTTTGTGTAGCGAGGACATTAGTGACACCGTGTGTGAGCGATGATGATGAAGATGGTGATAATGATGATGATGATGATGATGATGAAGATGAGTCAGTGTGTCGTTACCTTTACAGGCCCCGGCGGCGCCCAGATGGTAAATACCAGCCAGGACGTGCCAGATCGCCTTCTGCTCGGCGGCGGAGAAGCCGAGCGTTTCCATGGCAACCAGCAGCTTGGTGAAGCCGACGGACGCCCGCTGCTTCTCCTCCACCTGACAACACACACACACACACACACACACACACACACACACAGGGAGGGAGGGGGTGAGGGAGGAGGGAGGCCACTCAGAAAAACAGCCGAGTCACGGCTTCACTGCATCGTTTCACCTCTTTAAAGGGATAGTTCAACATTTTGTCAATCATCATAACCCCTATAGTCATAGCAGTAGGTTCGTTACCTTTAATTGTCGGTGCAAGCTATTTTTAGAACGGCGGAGCAGAGCCGTGAGCTGCTCAGAGCTACGCTACGGAGGCTCATTATGGGATTTCTTGGTTTCCCTCATCAAACTCATCAAATACACAATCCAACAACTCCACAACGCTCTGGTGGACAAGTTGTGACCTGCACATTCACCACGCTATGAGATAATAACACAACGTTACCACACAGAGTTGTTTTAGAGGGAAATACAGAGACTGATGATGAAAAACTGTCCCTGAAGGCAACGTGCATCAGAGGTTTTACATGAATTTACCTCTAAAACAACTCTGTGTGGTAACGTTGTGTTATTAAAACATTTGCACTCATGAAACCTGGATATAATGGGATGAATCATGGACTTAAATACATTCACAGCCCTAACTGCAAAATGTTCCATGTAGTTGCAGCAGAAAACCTAAAATCTTTCTTCCCCGTTTCTGTTCTGACCTTAGAAATAAAAAGTAAACGGATTTAATCATCTAATGTCCAACTGTTGCTGGAATAATCATCACCTCCTATTCTTTAAATATTTAAATCATCAAAACATGTCTGAAGGCCGGACCAAGGACGCACAGCGAGTAAACGATTCTATTAATATTTATTCAAACAACATGATTTGCATTAGTCGTGATGTTTTATTGTTCTGAACCAAAACACTGAAACTAATTCCTCGAATGTGGAAAAAACCAACCTGGCAACAACAAACCTGATTCTCACTGTGCTGCAGTCACACACACACACACACACACACACACACACACACACACTGACTGTACCTTGGTGGGATGAACGATGCCAAACGAGTTGGCCTCAGGGAGCTGGTGCAGCTGCAGCTCCGTCCTAATGAAGAATCAACAACAGGATTTAATCAGCGCTGCCGAGTCACTGTGAAATTATAAATATGTAAAAGTCCAGAGACGATCGTCAGGGACGGAGGAACAAAAAAAAAACATGTTGTACTGGTGCAGAAAATACAGAAAATACTCTGGTACTGTTCAAATAAAGCA
>CM064904.1:26752733-26790233 GCA_030347415.2 Decapterus maruadsi | reverse complement strand
TGGTTGATGGATTCAACTCTGAAGTATAATAGTAGTTTTTATCCTGAATGCGTATGTTTTTGTATATTAGCAGCGGTCGTCAGGTCTCACCTTGCTGTGGCTCTGCAGCGGAGGCCAGAAGTTGACCAGGTTCGGTCCGGCGTGCGTGAGCGGCGTGTTGGCTTTGGCGCGGCTGGTGAGCGTGTGCAGCACGCCGCACTCGTTCACGCTGTGCAGGTCGCTCAGGTCCTCGCACAGGTCCAGCTCCGACGGGTTGCACTGGAGACGGTTTACACAGAGATCAGTGAATGTGGATGGTTGTTTTACTATTGAATCCAGTTTTTAAATCAGTGGTGGAAAGTTCTTAGATAGATAGAACGATAGAACGATAGATTTAGATAGAAATCAGTGATAGTGGATAGATAGAACGATAGATAGAACGATAGATAGATAGAACGATAGATAGAACGATAGATAGATAGAACGATAGATGATAGAACGATAGATAGAACGATAGATAGAACGATAGATAGAACGATAGATAGAACGATAGAACAATAGATAGATAGATTGAACGATAGAACGATAGATGGATAGATAGATAGAACGATAGAACGATAGATAGAACGATAGATAGAACGATAGATAGAACGATAGAACGATAGAACGATAGAACGATAGATAGATAGATAGATAGATAGATAGATAGATAGATAGATAGATAGATAAATACTTTATTTAATTGTTGTATAATTTCATCTACAGCCGTTATCTAACCCTCTATATGACTTTATATCATTACATCATGTGTCGTTACCTTCTCGATTTCATACTCGGTGACGTCGTGCAGCGAGCCGTCCGTGTGCAGCCGGACCCTCACTCGGCCTTCTGGGAGTTCAGGCGTTCCCTCGTCCGGCTTCAGCTGAGTGGCTGCAAGGACACAGAGAGAGAGGTCACATGAAGTTTTTCCCAACAACTTCTCCATGTCTTGGCTTCAGGACACTTGGGTCAGTCCAGACCAGCAGCATGGAGGCATCTGGATGTTTCATAGTGTGTTAATTTGAACTCTATCCACCGCCATGATATGAAAACCCGTCGCCAGCCGGACAAAAAAATGAAATAAATGTTCATGATAACTGTCTGATGCCTAGATATTAAAGAGCAGGGTCAGGGGTCAGGGGTCAGGGGTCTGATGGGATTAGTGCAGTGCAGTGTGGTAAGTGGCTGGATGTGATGGATATGATGGGATGGATGGGATGAACAGATGGATACGGAGCCGCAGCAGCAGCAGCAGCAGCATCATGAGAGACACAGTGACAGCAGCAACATGATACCAAGGCAATAGAACAGACCAGAAGATTATGAGAGATTGAGACTGGATTTACTGCAGCCTCGCACTAATCCACACACACACACACACACACACTGTTCACACAGACACAGGAAGCAGAGCAACAGTCAGTATTAATAATGAAAGAGAGAACATGAAAAAGTTGTTGTTTTTGATTCTGATTTAATCTTATAATAATAACCAATATGATATAAAATGTGAATTTCTGTTTAGTCAAATTCAGCATCATAGGTTTGTGTTGTGTGTTGACTGCATGTGTTATGTTTTGCACTGTTGGACGTATAACTCACGCCTTCTCATTCAATGGTTTTCCTTCATTTTCATCACTTTCTACATTGTAGATTCAAGACCTTGTTGCTGTTTACTACATAACTCCATATGTGTTCCTTCATAGTTTTGGTGTCTTCTAGGGATGAATTCCACTGATGCATCGGCTCAACATCGGTATCAGTAAATACAGACTGGGAGAAGAAGCCTTTTTTTTTCTCTCCCCCTCTCTTTGGGGGGATGAGACTCGGCTGAGAAGCGGTCGGGACGAAGAAGGTTTTTTGCACTGAAGACGTGCATTTCATTGCCACTGCTTGGACAATGTGCAACTTCCTGCACAGACTGTTACAGGAGACGATAAACAGAATGAAAGGCGCTGCACAAAGAAAAATGGCCCAGAGTTTTACAGTCGGTGCATCCCTAATGTCTTCAGTTTGAATCTACAGTGTAGAAAGTGACAGAAATATGAAGAGACCATGAAGGAGAAGGCGTCCAGACTTTAAACAGGCCGTTTATATTCATGTCTGACATGAAGACGCTGAGCTGCTGCTGCTGCTGCTGCTGTAAGAAAATGTGTTAAATGTGTGTGTGTGTGTGTGTGTGTGTGTGTGTGTGTGTGTTCTCACCCAGCGTGAACCCGTCCTTCTGGACACACCACACTGTTCCAGCTTCGTACCACACGTCCCTCACCTGGGACAGACCACGAGGACACGACAGTGGGTTTAAACGTTGGGATAAAAACTTCAATGCGTGATGATGTCACTCTGATGTCACTCTGATGTCACTCTCCTAAAGCATGTCTACCTCTCTGTGTTCTGTCACAGCCGTGTCTGCTTGTCTTCCCTCTGGCTCCTGCCGCTCCTCCATCCTCTCCTTCTCCTCCTTCTTCTTCTTCTTCTCCTCCTCCTGTTTCTTCTTCTTCTTCTCCAGCTGCTTCACCTCCTCTCTCCTCTCCTTCTCCTCCTCCTCCTTCTTCTTTTCCATCTGTAGCATCATCTTCCTCTTCCTCTCTGTCGCCGTGTCCTGCTGCTGCTGCTGTTTTGATGGTTCTGGTGTCACGCTCTGTTTTTTACCGTCGGGCTCAGGAGACACGATGTGCATCTGTGACGGCGACCGGCCGTCGGACTGGGCCGAGCTTCGTCCAATCAGCTGCTCGGCCCGTAGCGACATCTCAGCCTCCAGGATCGGGGGAGTCTGATCCGGAAGGAGGAACTGTTGTACGAGGTTGTCGCTCAGTTTGCTTGGCTGTTGGCGAAAAAATAAATAAATAAATAATCAAGATATGTCATCATTATTTAAAACATGATCAAAAACACCTGTTGTTTTAATTGTTTTAATGGTGATTGTACATGCTGTTGTCTGAATCTGCTTCCCAGGTGAATAGGGTAAAAATTTAACTAACAGGTATCACCATGAAACTTCCCAAGTTTATCACTTACATTAAGACAAATATTTTTTGTATTACAAGTTTTGTCAAATGTTATGTTTAAATATGTAAATGAGACAATAGCTAATTAAATATGCGCTAAATTGCATACTTTTCCAGAACTTTTCCAGATTCACTTCAGCAGCACTTACACACACCAAACCTTCCAGTTTGATCATTTTCCATATTCTGAAGGTTTTTCCAGAGGGGATTGTTGATATATCATTCACAGCCTCATTTATACAATATTTGAGTCCTGAAAACATGAGGAAATGTGATTTATTTAGGGCTGGTGACAGTATTTTCTCATTTACAAAGTGATAAAAAGAGATATCCAGAATCTCCTCAGTAAGACCTTCTGACTCTAATGTGTCAACAAAATAAAACAAGACTTTTGAAAGTGGCTTTATCCATTAAATTTTTGGATCTGGAAAAGTATGCAATTTAGCGCATATTTAATTAGTTATTGCCTCATTTACATATCTAAACATAACATTTGACAAAACTTGTAATACAAAAAATATTTGTCTTAATGTAAGTGATAAACTTGGGAAGTTTCATGGTGATACCTGTTAGTTAAATTTTTTACCCTATTCACCTGGAGCGTCTCTCTGGGCTTCAACCCATTACATTTACATTAGGACGCCATCCTGAAAATGACACCTTTCTAGTGGTCAAACTTTGGTAAACTTTTAGTATGTTATTAAGGATCTAATACTATAAAAAACAACTGAGAAACCTTTTGTTAGAATTTTTTACGGTCAAGTCATAAATGCACCCGACTAATAAGGATGGCAAACAGAGGGAAACAGCTTTATCAGTCAGCGAACTAACAAGAAACTGTTCAAATTGACTCAGTATGTATGTATTTTATATTTCTTATGTGTTTTAGAAAGCAGTATGACTCAGATATTGACATAAAACAACACAGGACAGGTTTAGATTTCCTGTTTCACATGGTTTTAGTGGGTTAACAGCAGCTTTAGATTCTCCAACATGCAAACTTGACCTGTTTATGAGGTTATTTACCTTCTTTCTCACTGCATCTACTACACAACTACACAAATGCCTGCCTATGTGAACTGGATGAGATCCCAAAATGTCAGACCTTTAAAGAAGCTTTAAATCCAGATGTGGATTAAATCAAACTCACTGCTTTCTCCTCTTTGACCTCGGGCTCTTTCTGTTTGGTCTCCTTCTCCGTCTCTCTGACCAGCTGTTTGAGGAAGCCGCCCGGCAGCGCTGACAGAGGCGGCGGAGGGACGGCGGCCGTCGCCTCCTTGGTGTTCTCCTCCTTTATCTGTGGTTCCAATGAAGGTACAATTAGACAGGAAGTAAACGTCACTGTGGGGTTATGAACATATTACAGAACTCTACATTTGGTGCATGCATCATGCTGTGTTTTTTTATTAAAAAAAATTATTATTGAGGCTTCATTTGCATCAGCACACACTTCACACACACATCATCATTATTCAACAGCATCACAAACATCTGCATCTACCTTCACATGGTTGTCACTCAATTTAGAAAAAGAAAACTTACAAATTGACTCTATAATGGTGAGTAAACACAGCGACAGATAAAGTGGACATGCTAATGCTTTGCAGGTCAGGATTGAGCTACTAGAGTTGAATTCAGATAATTAAGAGTTAGCAAGTTAGTCAATTCTTGTTGTCCAGGTGTTGACATACTGACACCAAACCAGAGGATGTAAATGTATTACTGTGTAAAGACTCAAGTAAAGTAACAGTCAGTACTTATTTATAACCAGATGTGCACAAAACGGTCGAAAAACAGAGAATCTCAGCTACTTCCTACCCTCAACTGTCGCCATTTTGGATCTGAAGTCGAAGGGGGCGGGACTACTGACGTGACGTATCTTCAAATCTGTAAACCTGACTGTATGGCAAAGTGTGTTTTTAGCGTAAAAGTTGACATTAGCGCGTGGCTTTTTTTTTTTTCTTTACAACATGACCCGTTGAGTAACAAGTGAACGAGCATAATGACCAGAGACGTTTCGACGGGTTTGACTCCCACAAGCCGGAAAGTGACGAAGAAGTCTGGGCTCGACACACGAAGACACGCCCTTCTTCTTACCTGTTGTTTTCATATTAGCCAAACATGGCGTCCGGATGGTCCGGATGCCTCAGTCACGGTTGATTTTTAAGTGAAGCTGGTCGGTAGGTGAGACAGTTGAGATCTTCTGTATCTAAAGTGTTGTGTCAGCTTTATCTGTGTCCCTCATGACCGTAAAGACCCAACTGAAATGAACCGTTTGGCCGTTGAGGAGAAAATCTCCGTTAACGGCTCTGGGTCTGTTCTAATCTGTTGAGGAGAATTTTCACAGTGCGTCATCAGCTTTTCCCGCCGTTACAGCTGCTCCTGTTGCCTAGTTACCTTGTCAACTTGTCACCACTCACTGAATGAAGCTGAAAAACACATTAAAGTGTCTCTGTGTTGATAAGGAGGCTGAATAAATATTGATCAAGTATTGATTAATCATGGTTAATGTTCATAAGGAGGCAGGTATTAAAAAGTTTTTTCTTCTACAAATTAAGGATCGTTTTTCTGAGGGAGGAGGCCGCCATTTTGAAATGAAGGTTGGTTTACATAATTAATCGATGGATTTCCTACTTTAATGTTCATAAGGAACTCGGAAAAGAAGAAAACATGGATGCCAGAAAGAAGTTCGGTATATTGTGGCTATGGCTTAAAAAGTATGTTCTTGTGGAGGCAAATGAAGAGGAGAGGACAATGCATTAAAGGATCGTTTTTAAGAGAAGGCCGCCATGTTTTTTTGAAATGAAGGTGGTTTACATAATGAGTGGACTATTTACTGTATGAGTGGACTCACTGACTGTGACCTACTTTGTCCTATTTGAGACACAGCATTAGACTCTCTGCTATTTAGAGCTGCTGCCAAAAATACTGGATGGAGCATCGCTATGCAATTCAGCTTTTATTATACTGGGCCGTAGTGTAACGTTAGCCCTACGCGTTAGCCTCAGCTAGCTTGGTAGGTTGTTAGCAAATAGTCCCACAGTCTGATGGAGACATATCTGACATACAGTTATTTATTTTCCTAATGTTTGGTTGAAATTTAGAGGAACTGCTGCTGATTTATTTAGTTCTGACCAGGTTTTGATGCTACCGTTGCGTTTCTGTTTTATAGCCTACTGCACGTCATAAAACTTTATTTTCTTATAAACTTTGGCTGCATTTTAACGGCCAGGGATTTATTGTTAATCCTAAATTCATTTTTATTTTCATTACCATATTTTATTCTCTAATAACTGTCAATCTAGAAGTTCCATGGTTGTTCAATCTCTGCACTTGTTTTCCCAATATAATAGTACGTTGAATACATTATTTATTATACTTAGGCTACATAAACCTTTTCTATCTAAGCATTTAAGTTATTAATAGTATTTGTTTACTTATTTTATTATAGTATATTATAGTAGTTATCTATCTGTCTGTCTGTCTAAATGAATGTAAATCAGAGTGGTACTCAGTATTGGAACATCCCAATACTATTTCATATCTATTCACTGAACTAATTTTTTTCAATTTTTTTTTTTAGGGGTCTATATAATAGTACGTTAAATACATTATTTATTATACTTACATAAACCTTTTCTATCTACTGTAAGCATTTCAGTTATTCGTTGTTTACTTATTTTATTATAGTACTGAGACCTGAGTACTGCATCTCATTCCTCATGTTATCTATCTATCTATCTATCTATCTATCTATCTATCTATCTGTCTATCTGTCTATCTGTCTGTCTAAATGAATGTAAATCAGAGTGGTACTCAGTATTGGAACATCCCAATACTATTTCATATCTATTCATTGAACAATTTTTTTTTTAAACAGATAAATAAATCCCTCAGACGTTAAGACAACAGCCAAGAGCCCAGCAGTAAAGCAGCAGCAGCAGCAGTGAAGCTGATCAACACTCAAAACCGTTTGTTGGAGTGGATTCTGCACATTCACTTTAAAACGTCCTCGTCAAGCCGAGAGCAACAATCAGAGGGAAAGAAGCTGGTTATAGCCGACTGTGATTTGGCCTCAATAACTGACTTTAAAAAAATAAAATATGACAGCAGCGTGTCTGCAGCAGCGACGCGTCCAGGAACACTTCACACCATCAGTCACTGTAATCCTGTCAACTGGACGAGGAGGAAGCTCATCGTCTTAATCTGTGTCTGAGTGAAACGTCTGAACGTTTGTGTGTGTGTGTTTCCAGCTTTGTGAGGAAATGTGAGTCAGCGGCGGTGACGAGCATCATCATCATCATCATCATCATCATGAGGAGGAGGAGGAAGAGGAGGAGGAGGCTGGATGTGGCCGGGGACCTGACATTAAACTAATAGGTTTCACCTGCTGACACAATAGGGAAGGTGATAAAGGTCAGTGGAACGACTGCTGTTAATGCTGCCGCCGCCGCCGCCGCCGCCGCTGCACGTTCTGAGTGACAACCTACAGTTTGTAACCATGGGAAAACTTGACAGAGTAACGCTAACCATCATGACACTGATAATAAAAAACCACCACCGGTTTCATTTTCCTCCTCGTCCTCGCACACGACTCACTTCCTAAACGCCAGATTTAGACCCAGATCCACACACGAGTGTTCCAGAGTGCTTTTATCTCTAGGCTGCGAGTTGGATGAGTAACCAGAGGACACGGACACGACGCCGTGGACCTCGGCTCATATAAAGTTAAATAAAACACATTTACAGTCCCAACGGGAGGGGGGGGGGGCTTCAGGTTCAAACAACCTTCCCTCCGTCTCTTCTCCTATAATTAACAACTCCACGATATAAAAATATGGTCCCTATGAGGTGCGTTCAGGTTCAAACACAATCTTAACTCTGTCTCTTAACAACTACACAACTGTTACATTAGAATATATGATGTTTAATTTACACAAACAACACAAACTTTACTTAAAAAAAACTTTACATGAACTGTTTCCTTCACTTTTCTAACAGTTTTAGACCTAGAGGATGTTTATTATAGATCAAGCAGCAAATCATCACATGTGAAATATCAGGATGAAGGAATATTAATTATCTGTCTATTAACACATCTATTAAATGACTGATGCTGTTGCTCTAAATATGAGATTTAGATTAAGATTTTACATTTAAAAACCATCTGACATTGTCTACAATTAAATCAGCCTTTTGTTTCTCTGAGTTAATAACTGACCTCTGAACTTCTCTCACAGTTTCATTTTAATATAATCAACAAAACAAAGACAAAATGTCCAATATTAGTGGAAATGACATTAAGTTTTATTATTTAAACTTTATTTACGCCTCAGATTCATCACCTTTATGACCTTTTTAGGACCCGACCCCGAGGTTGGAAACCAGTGGACTGAACTATGTTATAGTGGTACTTGTACTAAAGTAAAGTATCTGAGTAAGTATTACTACACTGACACAGTAAATATCGTAGTATTGATCGTGGATGTTTAAATATCAGTGACAGGTTGAAGCTCGTAGCGCTGAACATGCAGGATGACTAACGCACCAATCACAGCCGGCGGTGACATGTTGTGATGATTCAGGCCGAGAGCACGGGACACACACTCAGTTACACAGTTACACACAGTTACACACAGACAGACACACACACATGCAGAGAACACGGCTCCTCGTGCTCCTTGAACGCAGCATGCAGCGACTCTGCACCTCCCTTCTTCTCCCACAGCTTTAACCGTGACGACAGCGCCATGTTGGGGGGGTGAGGAGGGGGGTGGGGTGGGGGGGGAGGGGTCAGCTGGTGGTGATGTCACAGTGATGTCAGCCAGGTGGGATCTCAGAGCAGCGGTGACAGTGGTGTGTTTGTGTGTGTGTGCAGAGAGAGAGCGACACACAACCTGACGATGAAGCGACAGAGATGAACGTTACTCCATGAGGTCACACGCACGCACACAGAGGCCTCCTCGCCGCCACTTCCTGTTTACAGAGGCCTCTTCGCCGCCACTTCCTGTTTACAGAGGCGTCTCCTCCTCTGATCAGGTCTGTTTATATTTATATTGATCAGTGAGTTTGTTGAGGCTGAAACGAGGCCTTCAGGGCCACCGTAGTCTGTCCAACTCTGACTGCTCTGGTTCTGCAGCAGGAGCATTAAACTATGATGTCATCATTAATATTAATATCAACTGGAACCAGAGCAGAGCTGCAGCAAAACAACAATAATCGATTATTAAATTAATCATCAACTGTTGTGATCTAATCATCAGTTTGAGTCGTTTTTTAATTTAGAAAACGTCCAGATTCTCTTCTTCAAGACGTTTGAGGACGTCGTCTGGTGGTTTGAGAAACACTGGTTGATGTTTTTAGACATTTTTTAACATTTTATTGACCAAACAACTACAATAATCGATTAATCGTTTAAATATTCAACAGATTAATCGATCGAACGCTGAAAACTGCACTAAAAAGTTAGTTATTAAGAGTCTTACTCACACTTCATAACATAATGGGGGTGTATATTCAACTGTAACTGTAGATTGAGAATAATCTACAAAATAATACAAATATATAATTGTATAATAATACAAAGAAAGCGCCCCAACCTGTTAATAACTCAGCTTCTCTACACGTTTGGCAGCCGTTTGACAGAAGAATTCTTCTTTAACCAAATCACATTTAATGAAATCTTTTTCATTTATAAAAGACTAAAAACTGGTTTTCCACCAGTGTTGATTTCTGAACTTTTCTTAAGTTACAAACTAGTGTTGTGTTGTTCAACAAAATGAAAATTAACTTTTTTTCTTTGCATTATTTATATTATTATTATTATTCGGCTTATAAGTTAGAAACCTACAGTGTTGTAAGTTATAACACTTCAGGTTTTTTATTTTGTTGTAAACCAGTTGTCATTTTCTAAATGACATTTTCATTTCAAATCTGTGAGAAATGTAGTGAGTCGTTTACAGAACCAGACTCAGGTCATAAACAGTGTCGTCTCTTCAGCGACTGAACTTCATTGTCTTGTTGTTTATTCATCAATATTTAAACTTTTCTTCAACATCAAGAAGCAAAAAAACAGAAAAACCCTGAGTCATGCCTTTTCCTCTCCAGCCAATCAGACGACAGGAACCAACTAATGTGTTTTCAGAGATCAATCAACCGGCTGCAGCAGCTGCTGCCGGGGTCTCCCCCCCTCCATCCCATAATACACACCACGTCCAGCTGCTGCTGTTTGAACCACATACAGTATGTAATGTTTGTTAATTGACGCTCAGGTCTGTGTGTTGTAATCTGATTACTTCATCGTGTGTCTGCTCTGCTTCCATATGAGGCCTGAGCGGCGGCGGCGGCGGCGGCTGGTCCTGGGTCAGTGGCTGTCAACAACTACACAACCACAGAATGGCTTTAACTTTAGAGCTGAAACTAACGGTTATTATCACTATTGATTCATCTGTTGATTATTTAAACGATTAATCGATCAGTTGTTTGGTCGATAAAATGTTAAAAAATGTAGAAAAACATCAACAGTGTTTGTCAAACAACCAGACGACGTCCTGATGATTGATATAATAATTGATTATTGCAGCTCTGTTTAACTTTATATCATCAGTTTAAATATGAAGGAGAAACTTTAACAACCTTCAGACCAACGGGTTCAACCAGAAATCAATAATCAATAATAAAAACTCAGTGTTCCAGAGAAGTGAAGGTGTTAGAGTGTGTGTGTGTGTGTGTGTGTGTGTGTGGTCACACCGTCAGGCCTCGACTCGTCCGCTATAAATAAAACCTGGAGAATGAACTGAAACATGGACTCACACACTGTGGTTGTTGTTGTCGTCGTGGTTACCTGCTGAAATCCAGTTAAAAAAACGTCTCAAAGCTCCAAACGGTCGAATCCTCAGAGTCGCACAAAAACACCACGGTCACACACACTCAGTCGGTCACACACTCAGTCGGACACACACTCCTCGCTCCAGCAGGACGACGAGACTGAGCTGAGGCTCCTGGAGCAGAAATAGACACACACACACACACACACACACACACACTCATGGAGATAAGCAACAGCAACGGGTTTGACAGACGAGTCCTCTATAAATAGAGGGGTGAGGAGGAGGGAGGGGGGCGACCCTGTTGGGAGACCAGGGTGAGAGAGGAACCAGGTGAAGTTTATAACTGAGTCTCAGACTTTAAGTTGTTTTATGGAGGAGGAGGAGGAGGAAAAGAAGGGAGAAGAAAGGGGGAGGAGGTGAGGAAGAAGGAGGAGGAGGATGGGGGAGGAGAAAAAGGGACAAGAAAGGGAGGAGGAGAAGGGGGGAGGGAGAGGAGGTGAAGGGGAGAGGAGAAGAAAGGGAGGAGGAGAAGGGAGAAAGGGGGAGGAGGTGAAGGGGAGAGGAGGAGAAAGGGAGGAGGAGAAGGGAGAAAGGGGGAGGAGAAAAGGAGGGGAGGTGAGGAAGGGGGAGAAGAAGAAGGGGGAGGAGGAGAAGGGAGAAAAGGGGGGAGGTGGGGGAGGAGAGGAGGTGATAAGAAGCCTCTGCTCTGACAGACGACACCGCTGCACATGTGCAGGTCTGAGCCTCATCAGCTGTCCCAACGTTTGATTGACAGCTGCAGCTGGAGGAGGAGGAGGGGGAGGGGGGGGGCTCATGGTGTGTGTGAGGGAAGAGGGGGAGGGAGGAGGAGAGGGAGGAGAGGGGGAGGGGGAGTAAAGTCACCAAAGAGCTGTTGTGGTCTGTGTGGGATGTGGGTCAGTCCGACCTCGGGGTCAGCTGATCCTCTGGCTCCGCCCACAGCGTCGCCACCGGCCAATCACAGCTCTGCTCCGTACGGCGGCCCAGAAGGCTCAACTCACCACCACACACACAGAATAATAATAAAACAACAACTTCTTCTTCCAGAGGTTTCCGTCTTCTTCTCCTGCAGGTCGACGTCAGCGTTAAAGGAACAGTTCACCCCAGAATGACATTTTACTCATTATTTACATGACTGAGTTTAATTTAACCTTTTACATTCTCTTCATCATATTTGATGTGAAATCTGCTGCACAAACAAACAAACAAACATGTAAATAAGTGAGCGCAGACACGAGGCAACACGGAAAAAGGATTTTTATTCATGAACTGTTTGTACAAGCAGTCCAACACGCAACTTCCTACCTGTCTCAGAATAAAACAAAAAAACAGAAACAAAACAAAAAAAAAATCATCAAAATAAAATAAATTTACTAATAATCATTGAATAATATTATCAATTATATATCAGTATTATCATAACCTTAATGGTAATAATAACAACAACCCAAAGCCAGTAGTATTTATTTATTTATTTATCTGTGTTTTGTTTGTGGCGTTATGAAAAAAAAACAGAACTGAGTTGTTGTTGGGGTTTGTTTGTTTTTTTCTTCTTTTTTGATGGGCGGAGCTCGGAGGAGTTTCCACGGCGACCGCCTCCGCCGAGCTCGGATACATTCCCCCCCGCCCCCCCCCTCCCCTCCCCTCCCCCTCCTCCCCGCGCACACGCAATAAATATGAAAGAGCAAAGAGAGAGAGTCCGGTATTTTAAACAAAAATAATCATCTGGAACTCGCAGGTACAATATCTAAAGTCTTTATGTGCAAGATTCGAGCTGAAGTCGTCACCACAAACAAAGATACTCACATCGACCTCTGACCCCCGACCCCCCCGACCCCCCCTCCCTCCCCCCGCCTGGCGCCGCCGTCCGGTTTCTACATTAAATCTTTTAAATAAACCTAGAGCTTTTTGTCATTTCATATACACATATATTTATATATACTTTGATTTTTTTTCCTATATGCCATCCTTTTTTAAAATTGTGTGTCTGTGTGTGTGTGTGTGTGTGTGAGTGTGTGAGAGAGGAAAAAAAAAAAAAGAAAAAAGGAAATTTCAAAATAAAAGCCCCATCACTGAACATACAAAGCCAGAATGAAGCGAGTCCCCATGGCAACGGACACACAACAAACACTGACACACACACATTGTTCTCCAGAAAATGTTTGGTCACAGTTTTTTGTCCAACAGAGTTCGTGTGTGTGTGTGTGTGTGTGTGTGTGTGTGTGTGTGTGTGTGTGTGTGAACATGTGTGTGTGTTTTGGCTGTTGCCGAGTCCGCGGTGAGAAAGGGTCAAAGTTCAGAAAAAGGAGGCTTCCCATTGGCTCCCGCTCCGTCAGCAACAGTTATTTGGCACATTGAACAAACACGTCGGCAGAAGAAGAAGAAGAAGAAGAAGAAGAAGAAGAAGAAGAAGAACAAGAACAAGAAGAAGAAGAAGAAGAAGAAGAAGAAGAAGAAGAAGAAGCAGAAGAAGAAGAAGAAGAAGAAGAAGAAGAAGAAGAAGAAGAAGAAGAAGAAGAAGGTGCAACGACAGAAAAACTAAAACAATAAAAACCGTCTTGGTTTTATAAAAATAAAACGCCTCCTCTCTGTTTAAAGGCTACAAAGGAAAACGACCGTCACGTCGCACCAGGATCAAAGCGCCTCCGTCGTCGCCGCCGGAGACGACGCTGGAAATTCAAATTAAAAATAATAATAAAAAGAAAAACCCTGAAACTCTGTGACTGTAAATCATTTCTGCTTCGTTCAAACACTTTGACCCCGACGATAAAAACAGAAGAAGAAGAAGTTTCAGCTCGTTAAGAGACTCTGACGAGACTCCGCCCACAAACGGGGGGGGGGCTGGGAAATCCGACGTCACACGAACGCATCGTGACTGAAGAGAAACACTGGAGTTAAAGAAGAAGAAGAAGAAGGAATGACAGGAAGTGACATCACAGCTCTGGCTGATGATGATGATGATGATGATGAAGAAGAGTCAGGTTTGATTCCCACAATGCAACACTGCAGCTGCACGGAGCCGACTGATTGGCTGATTGATGACGACGATCAATACTTTATGAATGATTGTTTATCAATCGATTGTAAAACAACAGACTCGGGTGTGAACTGAGGCATTCTGGGTAACGTAGTCCGACGCCTCAGACTCGCATTTAATTAGTTTCAGCTCCTCTTCCCCCCTCCCCCCTCTACATCCAACCTGCAGGGGCGAGTGTGTGTTAACATGTGTGTGTGTTCCAACATGTGTGTGCGTGTCAACGTGTGTGTGTCAACGTGTGTGTGTTAACGTGTGTGTGTTGAAGCCGACTCAGTCCAACTGAGGTAAAGCAGCTGCGAGTGATTGAAAGCCGTCGTCTCGTGTCGCCACGTCACGCTACGCATCCCATAATACTCCCCCGTCTCACTCCATCACCCCATCCCATAATACCCCCCCCCCCCTCCCCCTCCTGAAGCCGACAGATTCACAGACAGACAGAAGAAGAAGTTTTTTTCCCGTTCATGTAAAACACTGAAACACTGGAGAAGATGCACAGAGAGAAAAGGTTGTTGCTTATTTACACCCCCCCCTCCCCCACCGCTCCCCCCCTTCCTCCCCCGTCTCCCCCTCTCTTCCTCTTCCTCTCCCCACCTCCTCCTCCCCCCTGCCCCCCTCCCCCCCTCCTCCCCCTCTCCCTCCCTCCCTCCTCCTTCCTGCCAGCGTGTTCCTTCCTTCATACACAATGAGTCCGTAGTTGCTGCGCCGTTGTCCGTGGTTACTGCTTCCAACAAGCTTCTTCGAGGTTCCCATGGCAACTGGAAACTGGTAAACTGGCAAACTGGCTCCGTCAGCCAATGAAATGAAATCTCAGTCTCTATGGCAACGCGGCCGCACACATCAAAGAAGAAGAGCCAATCACACAAAGCATCGAGAGTCTCGTCGGCTCCTTCGTTTGTATGTCCGTTGTTTTTGTTTTGGAATGATTAAGCTCCGCCCCCGCCCCCCCCCCATGTGTCCTGGGGGAGGAAGCGAGGGGGGAGGGGGGGTTGTATCCTCTGGTGTCTTCAGGTGACTCAAGTAAAAGTCAGCGTTGGCACTTGATGCACTTTATTCAGTCACAGAAGAAGAAGAAGAAGAGACGCTGTTATGTCCTACGTCCCTCGAACGCCTCAGGAGGGGGAGGGAGGGAGGAGGGGGGGGGGGGGGGCAGGGGGGTAAACGTCTCTCAGCTGGACGACTGTGTGGTCGTTGGGTCCGTGGCGTCCGTCCGTCCGTCCTGGTCGGGTTCATGCAGAAAGAAAAAACTACATCGCTTCTTTATGATTGGTCGACGTGTAGAGAGGGCGTGGCCAATGAGGAGGAGGAGGGGCTGGGGGGGATGCAGTGTGTGTGTGAATGTGTGTGTGTTTACATATGTATATCTCTATATATAACGACGTGTGTGTGTGTGTGTGTGTGTGTGTGTGTGTGTGTGTGTGTGTGTGTGTGTGTGTGTGTGTGTGTAAGGTGTGTGTGTTCACAGGCCGTTGCTGTTGCGGTGTGTGAGCGGCGGTTTGGACAGCTCCACCACGCCGGCGCGGCCCTTCCCGATCACTTTGGGCGCACGACGCAGCAACTTCTGAGCTTCAGTGAACGCCTCGGTGAGTTCCTTCTTCCACTGCACGAACTCAGGGTCGCTCTGCAGAGAGAGAGGGGGGGGGGACAGATCATCAATAAACTGGAATATTATCGTGTTTATTCTGCAGCACGATGTCATCACTTGTTCAGTTTCCATTGCTGCACATTATCAGGGAATGATGATGTCATTCTGATGTCATAACGTAACGGCCTGATCAGATACAGTAGTCGTTTTACAGGGTTGTTTTTTTTTTCAAATATATTGACCCCTTGCACGTGACGTCACGCTCCACTCGCGGTAGCTCCGGACGCCATGATGGACGGCAAAAGAGCAGTGGACGTCAATGTAATTCAATGGGGCGCGTTATAGTTTTGTGAAATACTGGGGTTGTAAGGTTTCCCCTCCTTTTCCACTGAGCTGGATCGAGTGCTGGTTCGGAGCCAGAGCCTGACTAGCACCGGTTCTTTGCTTTTCCACCGCTTAAGAGCCGGTTATTGGTTCTTAAAACTGTTTCTAAGCACCAACTGCTCGCTGGGCTAGAGCTAAGAACTGGTTCCTCCGGGGGCTGACGGCGGGTGGGGGGGGGGGCGGGGGGTTTACATGAGCAACAGGACCAGTGTGAAGATATACAGACACGTTATCGATGCCATTATAAGTTAGTTTATCTACACTAGTGCATAGTTGATGTAAACATCCATGATGTAAACACAGTTGAAGCTAACTAGCCGAGCTACATGCTACGGCTAACAACAGCTAACGCTCGTATTAAACATCATCACAACGTAACTGCCGCCGTCGGCCGATCACGGCGATTACAATGAAGACAGTTTCCTGTTTTCTTTTATTTTTCAGTCGGGTTTAATCAGAGAATGATCACTAATTATCCAGGTCTTCATCACCCACGGGTCGGACCAGGTTTTAATGTCCAGGTCCGTTAGCTGTAGTTAGTAGCAGCTTCTGTATGGGGAGTGTGGCTCTGACCTAACGTTAACTCCTTAGCAGTGGAAAAGCAAACACAAAACTGAGATAATCTACAGCCAATTACAAAAAAACAAACAGAATATTGCAACGGATGAGTAGATATTCTATTTTAAATAAGTGATAATGCTGTGAGGTTGTAATGTGAAGTGATCGAGCCACATTGTTGGACGGCACCCATAGACAGAACATTATCACTGAGCGCTTTTTGCCGTCCAACATGGCGCCGCCCCCGTGCCACGTCACAATTGTGACGTAGCTGCAAGGGGTCAATATATATTTTTTGGAGCTTTTTATTGCCTTTAATTGATATTACAGTGGAGGCAAAGAGGGGGAATGACAGCAGCAAAGGGCCGCCCCATGCGGGATTCGAACCGGGGCCGCCTGCAGTGAGGACTTTAGCCTCAACATGGGGCTAAACGCTGCCATGTGGGAGCGCTCCCACTCCTCCATGAGGCCTGCAGTGAATGAATGCTGCATTCAAGTGGCCTCGGCAGAATCGGAAAAACAACTTCCTGATTCATCAGAATCTTCCCTCCTGTCGGGAAAACAACTCGTCATCTCAGTAATAATGTTGGCAGCTGCCGACTTGACTCGATGTCAACGTCTGACAGTATTTTACTCATGTTACACATAAACATAGAAATATGAACATAACGAGGTCTGAAGAACGACTCGCAAACCGGGAGCTTGAACGCAGCACGGCGTTTGTAAACGGCAGTAATAAAGTAGGTTGGATCTTTGTAATAAATGTTCCAGGAGGGAAAAGCAGCGCCAGCTTTAAAGGGACAGTTCAACATTTTGGCAAATTGGCCCATCACCATAACCCCTATAGTCATAGCAGTAGGTTCGTTACCTTTAATTGTCGGTGCAAGCTATTTTTAGTACGGCGGAGCAGAGCCGTGAGCTGCTCAGAGCTACGCTACGGAGGCTAAGGGAATTTCTTGGTTTCCCTCATCAAACTCATCAAATACACAACCAAGCAACTCAAAAGCGCTGTTGTGGACACGTTGTGAGCTGCAGAACCACGACGCTATGAGATAATAACGGAACTATACGAAACGGAGCCGTTGTCGAGGTAAATACATGCAAAACCGCTGATGCGCGTTGCGTTCAGGGACAGTTTTTCAGCAAGCAGTCTCCGTATTTACCCTGTATTTACCTCGAAAACGGCTCCGTTTCGTATCGTTCCGTTATTATCTCATAGCGTGGCGGTTGTGCAGCTCACAACGTGTCCACAACAGCGCTGTGGAGTTTTGGGATTTCGTATTTGATGAGTTTAATGAGGAAAACCAAGAAATTCCCTTAGCCTCCATAGCGTAGCTCTGAGCAGCTCACGGCTCTGCTCCACCGTTCTAAAAACAGCTTGCACCGACAATTAAAGGTAACGAACCTACTGCTATGACTATAGGGGTTATGGTGATGGGACAATTTGCCAAAATGTTGAACTATCCCTTCAAAAGTAAATGTTGGATGCGTTGGCGACGGCGTGACGTGACGTTACCTCACACTGCAGCACGAACTGTTTCCCTCCTTTGATGCGCAGCAGGATGCACTTCTTGTCTTTGATCTGCGTCTCCTCCACCGTCACGATCTGCTCCATCGTCAGCAGGTTTTGCTGCAAACAGAACCGACCAATGAGAAGAGAGCATGGAGGGAGGGGGGCGGGGCAAGGCCAGCACAACAACAACAACAACAACAACAACAACAACAACAGCAGGAGGAGATCATGGTGATGCTGTGGGCGGAGCTGACGGACCGTCAACACCGTTAACCCTTTGAACCCTGTTTGTCTGTAACGTTTACAATCATCTGCAGAGGCGGCGCCATGACAACAGCAGAAGCGTTAAGTCTCTGATTGATCAGTTAGTGAGGAGGAGGAGGAGGAGGAGGAGGAGGAGGCGGAGCTTCCTGCTTTACCTGGCGTTCAAGATAAAATGACTCTGAGCCCTGTAAATATGTGAACCACGGGAGGGACGTTAACTGAAAGAGAAGAAGAACATCGTTAACAACCAGGACGGCCTCCACGACACCACAGAAGAAGAAGAAGAAGAAGAAGGAGAAACATCTGGACCGAGCGACGAGCGGTTCAAGTCAGACTGGACAACAAGACAGACACCGGATACAGATGTGGAAACATCTGCAGCAGCAGCAGCAGCAGCAGCAGCGTTAGTGGGACGCAAACACTTCCTGTTACTCACACACAGATTTTCACAATAAAGCTCAACTCTGATCTGATCAATATTGATTATAGGTAATCGATCCTCTGCTGCCATGAGACAGAAACACTGACGACAGCCAATCAGAGCGAAGGACCAGGACGCGTCGTCGCTGCTGCTGAACGAGGCGGCGGGAAAACACAAGAAGAAGCTGCAGCAGCTGGAGTAACTATGGCAACGACACACACATCTCCTGATCGGCAGACCATAATGACAAGATCCTCCTCCATGTTTCATTGTTTGTTTTCTTCTGAAGTCACGTTGGATCACGCGAGATTCTGTGAGATCTGGAAAAAAAATCTCTATATCTTTTCTCCTCATTTTATTTTGCTGTCGTTTCTTTACTTCCTGTTTTTATCTCAGTGTATATCTTCTATATATTTATATATAAATATGACAGGACCAGCCGATCGAGGGACGACGCCTCATTTAGTTTCAAATGACCTTTTTCTCTTTGTTTAATTATTCATCTTTACCTTCAATATCATAACTTTTATTTATTTATTTACTGATTCACAATAAGAAAATGTTGTGATTTTCTATGATTTTGGCTGGAATAAATAAATAAATAAACAGAAAGAAAGAATCTCCTCAGATTGTGAAGCGCTGAAAGTCTGATCTGTTGATAGAACCGTCTTCCTGTTCCTTGTTTTCAATATAACAGACGTGCGTCAGGGTTCGAAGGGTTAAATCAGGTGCAGACAGACTCGTCCACTCGGGGGGGCTTTTATTTTGGAGAGCTGTTTCCTGTCCAGGACTCCGGCTACCAGCAGCAGGGACAGGGACTGAGACACTAGTGAGGAGGGGGGGTGGGGGAGGGGGGCTAGAGACTGAGGACAGAGCAGGACGTGGACGAGGACGAGGTCGTGGTCGTGGTCGTGGTCGATGACACTCACCCCGTCTCTCTGCTTTTTAAAATGTTTGAGCCACTTGTCCTTCAGACAGACAGACAGACGTGAGACAGACAGAAGAGCAGCAGCAGGACACACACACACACACACACAGACGGACAGACACATGGACAGACAGACAGGTGATGATGATGATGTCATGGTGGCGAGGACGGACGCGACTCACCCGTGACTCCCCCTCCCCCCTCCACTCCACCCGGTTGGGGAACAGGTAGAAGTAGCGGCGCTGCCACTGCGTCAGGAAGGGGTTCCCCAGCTTCAGCATGTAGCCGTGCATGATGCAGTCTTTCCCCAGCGCGTAGTCTAACACACACACACACACACACACACACACACACACACACACACACACACACACACACACACACACACACACACACACACACACACAGGGTCAGAGGTCACAGGTCAGACTCTTTCCTTCAAAATGATGACAATCAATAAAGAGAGTTGAAAACAGAAAAGTGAATCCTTGGCGGCGTCTGACGGAGTCGATCAGCTCCATGAAGGAACCAATCAGCTCGTTGTTTACAAACACTTCCTGGTAGAAAACCAGCTTCACAACAACAGTTTCACTATTGATCTCATGTTTCACGTCACTGTATCAGCGTTCAGACTGATCTGATGTTTGTAAAGTTTATAAAACCAATGATTTGGACAAACTTTACTGTTTGTCTGCATGTTTTTCTAATGAGTCGTGGTTAGCATACTGTAGATTAGCCGTATTTTCTGAGTTACAACATGACTGAGCTACTAGTTAACTAGTTAGTTGTTGACTTATGGCTAAGCCCCGCCCCCTCCACTCACTCGGACAAACTGTCAACATTCAGTGACAAGCACTATGCTAGCAGTTACAGTAGGAGACATTTCACAAGAGGCAATTGATGGTTGTTGGAGACAGAAAGATTAAATATCATCTCGAAGTCACCAAAACTTAACTTAACTTTACTGCTCTGGCTGCCGTTTGACGAGCTAACTTCTGTTAGCCTGTCTATGGAGTTTTGCATTATACGTTAGCATCAAGCTAGCGGGCTTTATGCTTAGTTGTGATTCTGGCTAACATCCAAACATCTCTCACAATATGTTGCCTCAAATACGTTGTTGACTTAACTTACAACAGATGTAGACATCCTTGTTAAGTTTATCCATGTTTAGTTGGTGTTGTGGGCTACTGCATAACTTTATCCAGAGCAGACACTTCTCTAGGTTGAGATGTGGCTTAGGAAAAGGTAGGTAAACAATACACCAGAGAGGCTGGGCGATCCCAACCTCACAGGATACCTAGTGTCAGAGTTGCATGTACCCCATGCACACCATCTGACCATTTTAAACTTAAAATGTCAAGAAAAAACACATAAAAACGAATGAAAACTGACTGCAATGCATTTCAATGGACGTGGAAGCAGAGAATGTCCGAGTGTATGGGCTAGCTATGCGCACTCATCGTGTTTGGGGGCGTGGCTTAGCCATAGGTCAATTGTTGCTAATACCTCATGCAGTGTACTGTACCCCAGGGGGCGTGGCAGGGCAGCAGCTGGTTGCCCATAGTAACCTGCTCTATCTGTCTGTCTGTGCAGACTTTCATCTATTTTTCTCCTGCTACAAGCGCTAACACTAGCATCCTGGTGTCTGTGCAGGTGGCGACGCCATGCAGCGCTCAGATACGTGGCGTCGTCACCTGCCGTCTTCTCTTATTGTTGTTATCACTACCTCTGCTCTGTGATTGGTCTGTTCATGTGAGGACCAGGATGGAAACCAGCTCCGAGCTGAACCGGCACATTTACAGGATGTTAACGGTTCATTCATGTGCACTGTCCTCCAACAAATAAACAACAAATAATAAATAATAATTTCATGTCCTGCCGTTAGCGTAGCCACCGTTAGCGTAGCCACCGTTAGCTTAGCCACCGTTAGCTTAGCCACTGTTAGCACCGTTAGCTTTCTAGACACTTGTGTGATTCTCCCAGACTAAATAAAACACACAGAGAGAGAGAGACAGGAGCTGATGTTTCATCATTAGTCTGAACGGTGACAACATGTGGCTGAACGCTGGTTTTCTACCAGGAAGTGGTTGTAAACAACAAGGAGAACTGGTCAACCAGCCCCCCCCCTTCACCCCCCTCCCTCCCTGTGTCTCTCTCTCACCCTCCTCGTGGCCCAGCTGTTTGTTCTTGGCCCTCTTCCGGGCTTCGCTCTTGTCCGTGTCCGAGTTGACGGCCTCGTACACGGTCTCGGCCACTTCCTGCTGCCAGCGCTCCGAGATCACCAGAGGGAAGTTCTTGTAGAGCTCCTGGTCACTGTCCAGCAGCTGGAGACGGGACGGGAGACGGATCAGCTGCATCACATATCTACAGTGTCTAGGCCCTGGGCGTTTCCATGGATACCAGATGATGACTGACACACGGCTCTGATTAAACTACATGGAGGTTAAAGCAGCTGATCTGGTGTCAGTTTCACAGCGGAAGAACAAACCGACCACAAACAGCTGCAGAGTTTCATGTCTCAGCCTCACAGACTCTTATTTTGAAAATCTAACGGTTTATCTTATTTTGAAATGTTTATATTGATTTAAATGTTTTGTTGAGTTTCTACCTCGGCTTCAGAGAAACTAAACTCATATGAATGTAACTGTAACTGTAATGTAACTAAGGAGCGTCGTCATAGGAACGGTACCTTGATGCCCTTGGTGTCCTCCTCGTCGAAGGAGCCGATGTCGAAGGCGTCGGCGGCGTTGACCTCGCCCCTGGGGGGGATGAGGGGGGGCGAGTACTGGAGGAGAGAGAGAGGAGGGGGGGGGGTGAGATGGTAACCATGGTAACCGAGCACCAGAGCTCCGCCCACTGAGGCGTCAACAACATCAACATCAACTGTTCATGTTGGTTTACGCACGAGTTCAGAGGACGATCAATGAAGAAGGTGTGTGTGCGTGTGTGCGTTGTTGTGTATTGTGTGTGTGTGTGTGTGTATTGTTGTTGTTATTGTGTATTGTTGTGTGTGTGTATTGTTGTGTGTTTCCAGCAGCAGGACGTCGTCTCAGCTGTTTCTGTATCAGGTGTTGAAACCTCAGAGCTGCAGCTGCTGATGGAGAAGTGATGATGTCATCATCATCATCATCATCATCATCACCATCATCATCATCATCAGGGATCAAAGTGAAGGTGGATTATTGATTATTGATTATTGATCCTGGATGTTTTGCTGCAGCTCTGCATCACAACTTAAAGGAGCAGTGACGATGATGTGGCGTTAACATGCGTCGCTGTGGGACTCGAACCTGCGACGTGTGATCAGCAACATGAACATGGGCGGCTGTTACCATGGATTTCCTTTGAGATTAATAAAGTTTATTCAATTTGGTTTTAATAATGTGCCACAAAAAATAAATAATTATGTAAATTCTTATTTTTTCTACTCAAATGTTTTTGCTGAAATAACAAAAATGTTTATGTTGACAAATGTTTAGTTCAAACTTTCTGTGTTGACCCTAAAAACAACAACTGCTTGTTGTGTTTATTTGTTTACATTGAATTGACATTAATCAGCTGTTAGCTTTAGCATGTAGCTTCTCATCAGGATTTAAATCAACAACAAAGACAGGAAATCTGAAAACAACAGATGCTGATTCAGATCTACGTCACTGTGTGTGTGTGTGTGTGTGTGTGTGTGTGTGTGTGTGTGTGTGTGTGTGTGTGTGTGTGTGTGTGTGTGTGTGTGTGTGTGTGTGTGTGTGTGTGTGTACCTTCTGCAGGTAAACCTGCTGCCAGTCGATGCCTTTGAAGAACTGATGCTCCTTCACCTCCGGAGCTCTGGGGGGAGGAGGGAGGAGGGGGGAGGGAGGGGGGGGGAGTGTGAGTGTGAGTGTGTCCACCAGGTGGCAGCGTTTGCCTCCACACACACACACACACACACTCTCTCTCTCTCTGGTCTGATGTGATTCGCCGTGACGACGTCTCTGATCAAATTAAGTTGTGAACTCAGTTTCTGTCGGATCAGTCTCCGTCCGTCGCCACGGCAACAACACCCGCTGCGCTCTCAGCCCCCGACGACGAGCTCATCGCACACAATCTGACTGATGAGCTCATGTTCACACACACACACACACACACACACACACACACACACACACACACACACACACGGCAAACACAACATAAATACAACTGTTCACCACAGACATCATAGATGATATATTGGAATATAGATTTATGTATTTATATTATGGGATGTATTTCAGCTTCTTCTGTCGTTTCACTGATGTTTCATCTCTGACTTCTTCCTTTAAGTCTTTGAACTCGTCTGACAACATGGTTAAATAAAGTTGTAGCATCTTGACTCTGTGCGTGTGTGCGTGTGTGTGTGTGTGTGTGTGTGTGTGTGTGTGTGTGTGTGTGTGTGCGTATGTGTGTGTGTGTGTGTGTGTTACCCTCGGCCCTGGCAGCCCAGCCTCTTGGACACGTCTCTCTGCAGCAGTCCCTCCAGCAGCTCCTGCAGCTCCGCCGTGAACGAGTCGGGGAGCTCCACGTTCTGCAGGGGGGGGGGGGGCAGAGAGGGGGGGGGGGGGTGACATCATCGTTAGAGTCCAGATGTTTACTCTCCGTCCTCAGGTCTAAACATCTGGATGTTAATGCACCAAAGACTAAAACACTGATCTATAACCTGAACCTGGAACATAGAGAGATGGAGGAAGTCATTCCCCTCTCTCTGCCTCCCCCTTTCCTGTCTATCTCTACTAATCTGTCAAAATAAAGGCATAAAACGCCAAAAAAAAAAAAAAAAGAGATGGACTGAGAGGGAGGAAGAGGAGGAGGAGGAAGAAGAGGAGGAGGAAGAAGGAGAGGAAGAGGAAGAAGAAGAGGAGGACCGACGCCGACAGGAAGTGAAACTTCTTCATGTTCTTTATGTCAGTTAGCCGTTAGCACTTCCTGTTTGCAGCGTCACCACGGTAACGTGAGGATGAGCTTCACTGAGAACAGGAAGTTAAAGTCAGAGTGAGTCGACACAGGATTGGACGGTCTGACTTTAACTTCCTGGAGGAGGAGGAGGAGGAGGAGGAGGAGGAGGCGTCCTAAAAACAAGGTAGTTGTCACATTTCGGCTGCTGAGTCCCAGTTAGAGACAAGACCCCCCCCCCGCCCCCCCCCCCTCCTCCTCTCCCCCCCCCCACCCTCCTACCCCCTCCCCTCCCTCCTCCCCTTCCTCTGCTTCCATGGTGTTTATTTAATGAGTCCATTCATCATGTTTAATAAACACTCAGACATATAGAGCTGTTTTTTAATGAGTCCATTCATCATGTTTAATAAACACTCAGACATATAGAGCTGTATTTTTAGACTGGACACACACACTGACACACACACCGCCCCCTCCTCACCGTCTCTCTCTCACACACACACACACACACACACACACACACACACAGGAGGATTAAGCGGATCAAGCAGATTAAGTGGCTGGATTTAAATCCTAATCTGGATTTATTGTGATATGAAAGATCAGAGTTTCTCTGTTTACAGGTCGACAACACGCCGTGTGTTTGTTTACGGCTCTGTGTGTGTGTGTCTGTGTGTGTCTCTCTCAGTCTCTTCATGTCCTGATAAACCTGTGGATGGACACGGCGCTGGACGCTGGACGCCACCGTGGACCAGAGACAGATTATTTTGAAAGGTTGACCAGTCAGATGAAGCTACGGCGGCTCTGAAGGGTCAGAAACCTGCAGAGACAGAAGAGCTGGAGCTGCAGACCAGCAGGTGGTTTCTGACCCTTCAGAGCCGCCGTAGCTTCAGAGTCAGATGAGCCCTTCAAAATAAGAGTCTGATTCGTCTCCCAGTGTAACCTCCTCTTCCTCCTCCTCCTCTTCCTCCTCGTGACCCCGGCTCGTTCAGGTTCATGTGTGTTTTCTCAGTGTTTGTACAGTTCAGTGTGTGTGTGTGTGTGTGTGTGTGTGTGTGTTCTTGGTATTAACTCCTGGTTAAACATGAACCAAACCCAGTAAAGACTTCACAGCTGTTTACTCAGACACACATCTTCCTCCTCCTCCTCCTCCTCCTCCCCCTCCCCCCCCCCCCTCCTAACGGTGACTCAGCAGTTTGATACGGCGACTCAGCACTTTCAGGTTTATGCTCCTTAGACGCCTACGACTGGTTCTCTAATACTGTTGCTGCCACTCTGTGAAGGACTCTTATTTTGAAGCAGCTTGAACGCACTTTGACTTCCTGTCTCAGTTTTTGACCTGATAGACTGACGGCATTTTATTTTGAAAAGAACATTTTATTTTGAAATAAAATGTACTAAATAAATGCAGCAAATGAAACCTGATCTGAGGTCTGTGTTTGAAGAAAGAAACATTGAATCGTTTCATCTCAGCATTTTAATGTGGAATGTTTCTTTAACTCCACATTAAACAGAAGCTGCTGTTTTTAATCTGTGGTGAGTTCAATGACTTCTGGTATTTTTGAGTTGTTTTGTTGTTGTTGTTATTATTCAGGTTTTATAACGAGGTCAGACTGTTGTTGTTGTTGTTGTTGTTGTTGTTGTGACCTCGTCAGTGGAACAAAACAAACAACACCTGTGACTGAGTTTAATGAGCTCATGAACATTCAGGTATTTTCAAAATAAAGCTCAACAGAACTTCAATAAACACCAACTCTCATCAGGTTCACTTTGCTGCATCATCATCATCATCATTATCATCATCATCATCATCATCATCATCATCATCACCATCATCATCATCACTCCCTGACTTCCTGTTGATTTTCACAATAAGAGCGTAGAGGGTCTTACCATGGTGAGCGTCATGCGGTCGATCTCATGTTTGTCTTTGGTCTTGTGCTGCCGGAAGGGGCTGTGCCTGAGGGGGGGGGGGGGGGGTTATTATTGATTAATGGAGATTGGAGGGGGGAGGGGGGGGGGTGAGCTGAGGTGAAGAAGAAAAACCCAGAATACATCACACACACACACACACACACACACACACACACACACACATACACACACACAGACTCGACTTCTTGGGTAAAAACTGAAGCTCATAAATTTTGCAGCAGCACACAAACGAACAAATGTTAATTTGAAGTGACCCAGATCTGGAGCTAAAAATGAAGCACCTCATAAATTTTGCAGCAGGGAAACTAGGAACAAATGTTAATTTGAAGTGACCCAGATCTGGAGCTAATGAACCACCTGCAGGAGGAGAAGGGAGAGGAGGAGGAGGAGGAAGAGGAAGAAGAGGAGGAGGAAGAGGAAGAGGAGGAGGAAGGAATAAACTGAGTCTGTGTGTTAACGATCATCAGCTGCTCGTTAAAGAGTCAAACTGTTGCCGTGGAAACAGAGCAGCATCCCAGCGGCTCAACAGTGTTCACCTGTTGATCAGGACGATGACATCATCGATCAAACCTATTGATCGTTTCCTGATCAGAGTCGGAGCTGCGTGTCGTTTCACACACACACACTTCAAACACACTGAGCCAAACAT
The DNA here is from genome assembly GCA_030347415.2 of Decapterus maruadsi. NCBI lineage: Eukaryota > Metazoa > Chordata > Actinopteri > Carangiformes > Carangidae > Decapterus > Decapterus maruadsi. The sequence goes on along the minus strand of CM064904.1, from coordinate 26,763,184 downwards.
CAAGGGACACACACACACACACACTCACACACACACACACACACAGAGACCTGGAAACCGACACATACACTCGAAGAACACACACACACTCACACGTCTCCCTTTCACCTGGTTCCTGACCTACAGGCTCAGACCTCTGGCATTTACACACTCACATCAAACACACACACACACACACACAAGATCAAACACACAGCACACAGACGGAGAGAGGGTGAGAGAAGTGGAGGACGAGAGAGAATCAAAGGTTCAACTGAAGAGACTGGAGAGGAGGAGGAAGAGGAGGAGGAGGAGGAGGAGAGGAGGAGAGAAAGAGGAGGAGGAGGAGGAGGAAGAAAAGAAAGGGGAGGAGAAGGAGAATAGGAGGGGAGAAAGGAAAGGAGGAAGAGGAGAAGAGGAAGAAGAAAAGAAGGAAGAAGAGGAGGTGAAGAGTAAGAAGGAGAAGAGAAAGAAGAAACGAGGAGGAGAAAAAAGGAGAAAGATGGAGGAGAAGGAGGGAGGAAGAGGATGAGGAGAAGGGAGGAAGAGGAGGAGGAGAAGGGAGGAAGAGGAGGAGAAGGGAGGAAGAGGAGGAGGAGGAGGGAGGAAGAGGAGGAGGAGAAGGGAGGAAGAGGAGGAGGATGAAGGGAGGAAGAGGAGGAGGAGAAGGGAGGAAGAGGAGGAGGAGGAGGGAGGAAGAGGAGGAGGAGAAGGGAGGAAGAGGAGGAGGATGAAGGGAGGAAGAGGAGGAGGAGAGGGGAGGAAGAGGAGGAGGAGGGAGGAAGAGGAGGAGGAGAAGGGAGGAAGAGGAGAAGAAGGGAGGAGGACCTCCCACTCTATAAGGAGTTTGACCTCCTTCCATCTGGACGCCGTTTTAGGATGCCCAAGACCAGAACGCGGCGTGCCAGGGTCTCCTTTATCCCTGCTGCTATAGACAGGCTTAATCTCTTGGGCTAGGCTTGGCTATTCTCTCAGGCCTCTGCACTTAAATGCACTTGTGTACTAGATGTTGTTTATCTTATTTTATTTTTTTATTTCCAGGAAGAGGAGCTGTGCACTTTGATGCGCTGTGGAGACTGGATTCTTGGAGAAGGGAGCAAGAGGATTGCTATTATTATTATTATCAACAGTAATTTATTATTGGTAGTGTGTTTCTGCTACTCATATTGTTTTTAATGTATCACTGCACTATGGAGTGCCTGGTGACATGTTGATGTCTCGGATGCTGTCTTTTTTTGTCTTGTGTCTGTAATGCCTGCTGCAAATCCAATTTCCCTCGGGATATGAATAAAACTGAACTGAACTGAACTGAACTGAGGATGAAGGGAGGAAGAGGAGGAGGAGAAGGGAGGAAGAGGAGGAGGATGAAGGGAGGAAGAGGAGGAGAAGGGAGGAAGAGGAGAAGAAGGGAGGAGGATGAAGGGAGGAAGAGGAGGAGGAGAAGGGAGGAAGAGGAGGAGGATGAAGGGAGGAAGAGGAGGAGGAGAAGGGAGGAAGAGGAGGAGGAGAAGGGAGGAAGAGGAGGAGAAGGGAGGAAGAGGAGGAGAAGAAGGGAGGAAGAGGAGGAGGATGAAGAGCAGCAGTGTTTACCCTCGCAGCAGCTTGAAGAGCATGCAGCCTAGAGAAAACCAGTCGGCGCTGCTGTCGTACGCCGTTCCCTTCTGGAGAACCTCTGGAGCCATGTAGCCATGAGTCCCCCTGAAACAACACAACAACACAACACAGACACACAACAACACACAGTCTCATTAGTTTTCCAGCAGCAGCAGCAGCAGCAGCAGCAGGATGTCATGTCACTCTGCAGACACATTAAACCTGATTTCCCCCGACAGCAACAACAGCAGCAGAAGAAGAAGAAGAAGAAGAAGAAGAGGCTGCTGGGAAATAACAGGAGCTGCTCTCTGATTGGCTGCAGGAGAGTTTAATACTAGTAAATATCTGCTGTTAATGACCTAACCAGTTCATCTGAGGTAACGGACATCAACAAAACTTTAATCATGGCGACGTTTCATTGGTCGCCTGGTGATGACATCATCTTTTGTCAAATGAGCTTGTATTTCATTTTAAATGAGTCCATTTTTTAAACTAAAGAAAAAACTAAATCAAACAAAAAGTGAATCGTGTTCGATAATAAAACATAGACAAACATGATAAACAGACGCTGGAGTCGATAAAAAACACATTTCAGTCACAACAGTTGTATTATAAGCCGTATTATTAAATCCACTGGAGTGAACCAGGCTTCGTTCCATTGGTCACTTGTTGATGACATCACTTCCTCTGATCTGAAGCTGAAATCGACTGTTTTCTGGTTTTTAAGATTCAATTTTTACATCTTTGATCATTTACAACTTTTTATTTTATTTTAACACTGAAAGCAACAGGAGAACATGATGAAGTGACTTTTAATCTGAAACTAAAAGCATTAAAGCTGAGCAGTTACTCTGTTACTGTTACTGTTACTGTTACTCTGTTACTGTGTTACTGTGTTACTCTGTTACTGTTACTGTGTTACTCTGTTAAATTACTGTGTTAGCTGCTTACTGATTGGCTGCTGTTAGTTACTGTTTACTCTGTTACTGTTATCTCTGTTAATGTTACCTTACCAGTTCATCTGTTACTGACATTACTGTTTAATCTGTTACTGTTACTCTGTTACTCTGTTACTGTTACATGTTTTGTCAAATGAGCTGGTATTTCATTTTAAATGAGTCCATTTTGGACAAAAATAGTGATTCATCTGATCGATATCTTGACTGATTCTGCTTTTTCATTTACACTGGAAACAAACTTTAAACTAAAGAAAAAACTAAATAAAACAAAACTGTTACTCTGTTTACAGTTAATAAAATTAAACAAACATGATTAACAGTGTTACTGTTACTGTTACTCTGTTACAAAAACACATTTCAGTTACTGTTACTCTGTTACTCTGTTACTCTGTTACTGTTACTCTGTTACTCTGTTACAGTTACTGTTACAGTTTGGTCACTTGTTTGATGTTACATTACTTACTCTGTTAGTTACTCTGAAATCTGTTACTGTTTACTGGTTTTTTAGATTACTGTTACTGTGTTTTTACTGTTATCTTTGTTATCATTTACTCTGTTACTGTTTTTTATTTTATTTTATTGTTAAAGTTAACTGGAGAACATGTTATGTTATTCTGTGACTTAAAAGCATCAAAGCTGAGCAGTTACTCTGTTACTCTGTTACTGTTACTCTGTTACTCACACGCTGGCGTGAGGTTTCTTCTTGGAGAAGTCACAGGCCAGACCAAGGTCGGAGATACGAACGTGACCGTGTTCATCCAGCAGGATATTGGCCGGCTGCAGAGACGCAGAGACACACACACACACACACACACACACACAGAGACACACACACACACAGAGACACACAGACACACACACACACACACACACAGATAAGATCGGTGTATTAGAAACACTTGTCACTGATTCTCTGCTTCAGTCTCAGTTTCCTGTTCAGTGAAGACGGAGCCAGAGAACCTGGTTTTCCTCCAATGTTTGACTCACCCCCCCCCCGCCCCCGCCCTCTGCCCCCCCCCCCCTCCCTCTGCCCCCCCCCCCCTCCTCCTCTCTCTGTCCTATCTGCATCGTCCCTCTCTGTTTATTAGATCTAAACCTGTTCCCTGACTTCAGCTCAAATATTCCTATTATTATGGCAACGAGTCCAAACAGGAGAGAGAGAGAGATACTGATACTGATCTGAGGAGGAGAGGAGGAGGGGGAGGAGGAGGAGGAGGAGGAGGAGGGGGGGGAGGAGGAGGAGGAGGAGGGGGGGGAGGAGGGAAGAGGGGGAGGAAGAGAAGGAGGAGGAGGAGGAAAAAGAGAAGGAAGAAGAAGAGAAGGAAGAGAAGGGGGAAGAGGAGAGGGAGGAAAGAGGAGAAGAGGAGGAGGAGCAGAAAGAAGACAAGGAAGAGGAGGAGGAAGAAGAGGAAAAGGGAGGAGAAGAAGAAGAGAAGGAGGAGAAAGATGGAGGAGTGAGTTTTGTTTGTCGTTTGATTCTATTTCTTTCTTCTGAACGAATCAATGGAACATGAAACATGAATGAGGTTTGTTTGACTCCAGATTCTGGGTCACGTCGTTTCCGATCAATATCAAATCAATACCAGTCATAATCAGTACGAGGGCAACATGACCTGCAGTGACAGGACTCGGATCAATCAGTCTGATCGATCAGAAAAACTTTATTAACACAGTGAAGCTTTTAAAGGCTGAACCAGGATCTGTCAGGTTGCTTTTCAATAAAGGGCTGATTTACTCTTTATTAAAATCAGAACAAATAAAAAACCATTTTTTTTACGTGTCTTGCCTCACTGGTAACCAGCACTCCATCCTTTTTTTAACAAGGGAGATAGAGCCGCTGTAATTAGCTTAGCTCAAACACTGGAAGTGTATGGGTAGTGTTAGCCTGCCTCCACCTAAAGTAGCTAATTAGCTTAGCTCAAACACTGGAAGTGTATGGGTAGTGTTAGCCTGCCTCCACCTAAAGTCGCTAATTAGCTTAGCTCAAACACTGGAAGTGTATGGGTAGTGTTAGCCTGCCTCCACCTAAAGTCGCTAATTGACCAAGCAGATATGGGTAGTGTTAGCCTGCCTCCACCTAAAGTAGCTAATTAGCTTAGCTCAAATACTGGAAGTGTATGGGTAGTGTTAGCCTGCTCCACCAAAGCACTGGCTCAAACACTGGAAGTGTATGGGTAGTGTTAGCCTGCCTCCACCTAAAGTAGCTAATTAGCTTAGCTCAAACACTGGAAGTGTATGGGTAGTGTTAGCCTGCCTCCACCTAAAGTCATTCTTAGCTCAAACAGAAATGTCTCCACCTAAAGTAGCTAATTAGCTTAGCTCAAACACTGGAAGTGTATGGGTAGTGTTAGCCTGCCTCCACCTAAAGTAGCTAATTAGCTTAGCTCAAACACTGGAAGTGTATGGGTAGTGTTAGCCTGCCTCCACCTAAAGTCATCAGAGAAACTCTTCATCAACTCTAAACGGACCGATCTTCTCAAAGCTGACAAAACTCTCCGGTAAGGCATCTTGAGCGGTCAAATGACGCTAACGGGACGAGATCGGTCAAAACGGAGGATTCAAGCAAAGACGGTTTATTTTGGTTCAAGCTAGCTACATCGAGGCTAGGTTAGCTTCCTGTTTCAAAGTAAAAGCACAAATTCTATCATCATGGTTTTCTGTACGTAAAGGGCAACAGGTGTTTTATTTTGTGAAAGTAACTGGAAGTGCGTTGGTCACAACAGCTAGCTTGAGTAGCGCCAAATTTGTCCAAACAAAACAGTAAACAGCTGGTATTTAGACAAATTAACGAGACACTGCTGATCTAAACGGCTACTTTCTCACCTAAACATGTTTGAAATGTTGATAAAGTGATATATTTACAGAGTTTAGAGCTGGCAGGCTAACACTACCCATACACTTCCAGTGTTTGAGCTAAGCTAATTAGCTACTTTAGGTGGAGGCAGGCTAACACTACCCATACACTTCCAGTGTTTGAGCTAAGCTAATTACCTACTTTAGGTGGAGGCAGGCTAACACTACCCATACACTTCCAGTGTTTGAGCTAAGCTAAGGCTAACACTACCCATACACTTCCAGTGTTTGAGCTAAGCTAATTACAGGCGATACGGCTCTATCTCCATGGTTACTGCACACACAGTGGAAAGGATGGTGTCTATCTGCTGGTCATGGACTCAGGAGTGAGGCAAGACACGAAAAAAAATGTTGGCGTATCCCTTTAAAGATGAAGCCTGTAAACATCAGTCAGACTGGAGGAGACGTCACTTTGTTAGGGACTTGTTTCTGTGGTGGATTAATGCACTTTTGATTTACTTTACACTGTGTATGTTTTAATCTGTCTGTCAGTCAGTGTGTGTGTGTCAGTCAGTGTGTGTGTGTGTGTGTGTGTGTGTGTGTGTGTGTGTGTGTGTGTGTGTGTGTGTGTACCTTGAGGTCTCTGTAGACGACGAAGCGGTTGTGCATGTGCTCCAGACCCAGGATGATTTCAGCGGCGTAGAAACGCATCTCCTTCTCGCTGAAGACGCCGTGTTGAGACAGGTGGTAGTGCAGGTCGCCGCCTGGACACACACACACAGACACACACAGACACACACACACAGAGCAGAGTGCGTCAGCATGACCTCATCACACCTCGTACCTGGATCCATATCCATCAATAGGATGAGAGACGTTTATTGAGTGGTTGTGTATTTATAGAACCGTGTGTGTGTGTGTGTGTGTGTGTGTGTGTGTGCGTACCGTTCATCAGGTCCAGGATGAAGCAGAGCTTGTCGGGCGTGTGGAAGGCGTAGGTCATACAGACGATGAACGGACAGTCCTGAGAGACACAGACATCAACAACACTCAGAGACCATGACGGAGGTTTTTCTCTTCCATGTTATTCATCATTTATTATTTATTGATTGGTTATTATTATGGTGAGTGGTGATGTCATGATGACGTCATCAACTGTCTCCACCACAGAGATTCGGTGAAGCTGTTTCACATCAGATCTCTGCAGACTAACTCTTTCTGCCCATCCCATAAGACACTAAACATTTAAATCCAAACCTGCTGAGTCACAGATACAAACATTAAAACTACTGGTTAGGTGTTAGATTAGTGCATATATGTTTGAATGTAGAATCAGTCTGTACATGTTATTTATAACAGTGAAAGTAACTCATTAACTCATTGGTTAACTCATTAACCCCGCGGTGACCTCACCCCTGTGCTGACTAGCGACAGCATGATTCTCTCGTTGAGCGCTAGAGTCTCTCCCTGCTTCATCTTGATCCTCTTCTTGTCCAGACACTTCATGGCGTACCTGTCGTCACGGCAACACAAACCACAGTCAGACCAATCACAACATTTATTTATTTATTTATCTATGTATTGACATATTCGTCCAATCAGCTTCCAGCACGGCGGCGTCTCTTACATCTTCCCCGTGTCGGCCTTCCTGCAGCCGTACACCTCGCCGAAGCCGCCGCGCCCGATGATCCGGTGCACGCTGAAGTCGTTCATGGTCAACTGGAGGAGGAGGAGGAGGAGGAGGAGGAGAGAGGAAGAGGAGGAGGAGGAGGAGGAGGAGGAGGAGGAGGAGGAGGAGGAGGAGGAGGAGGAGGAGGAGGAGGAGGAGGAGGAGGAGGAGGAGGAGGAGGAAGAGAGAGGAGGAGAAGAAGAGGAGAAAGAGGAAGAGAAGAAGAGGAGGAAGAGGAAGAGAGAGGTAGAGAGCAGGAGGAGGAGGAGGAGAAGGAGGAAGAGGAGAGAGGAGGAGGAGGAGAAGGAGGAAGAGGAGGAGGAGGAGGAGGAGGAGAAGAAGAGGAGAGAGGAGGAGGAGAGAGGAGGAGGAGAAGAGGAGAAAGAGGAAGAGAAGAAGAGGAGGAAGAGGAAGAGGAGAGAGGAGGAGGAGGAGAAGAAGAGGAGGAGGAAGAGAGAGGTAGAGAGCAGGAGGAGGAGGAAGAGGAGGAAGAGGAGGAAGAGGAGGAGAGAAGAGGAGAAGGAGGAGGAGGAGGAGGAGGAGGAAGAGGAGGAGGAGGAGGAGGAGGAGGAGGAAGAGGAGAAAGAGGAAGAGAGGAAGAGGAGGAGGAGGAGGAGAAAGAGGAAGAGAAGAAGAGGAGGAGGAGGAGAAGGAGGAAGAGGAGAGAGGAGGAAGAGGAGGAGGAGGAGGAGGAGGAGGAGAAGGAGGAAGAGGAGGAAGAGGAAGAGGAAGAGGAGTTAACAGAGGAAGAGGAGCAGGAGTTCATAACGACCTCAGGCTGAAAAGCTCCAGGACTCCTGCATCAGGTTACTATGGCAACACAATACTCACGTGGATGTTGAGCTCCACGTTCTTCCACTGACAGAAACGAGTGAATTTGTCGCTGAAGAGGAAGAAGAGAAAAAACATCAAACAGCTGCTCCTCCTCTTCCTCTCTACTCCTCCTCCTCTCTCCTCCTCCTCCTCCCTCTCCCCTCCCCCCCCCTCTCTCCCCCCCTCCCCCTCCTCCTCCTCTTCCTCTCCTCCTCCTCCCTCCTCCCTCCTCCCCCCCCTCTCCTCCTCCTCCCCTCCCTCCTCCTCCTCCTCCTCCTCCCCTCCTCCCTCCTCTCCTCCTCCTCCTCCTCCTCCTCCTCCTCCCTCCTCCCTCCTCCCTCCCCCTCCTCCTCCTCTCCTCCCCCTCCTCCTCCTCTCTCCTCTTCCTCCCCCCCTTCTCCTCCTCCTCCTCTCTCCTCCCCCCCCCCCCCCCCCCCCCCCTCACCTCTCGATGAACTTCTGGAAGATCTTCCCCTTCAGGCTGTCACAGATCTCCAGGATGTACGGCTGCAGGAATCAAACACAAACAACCTGATAACCACTTCTTTTATTTATCTTTTTTTTTGTTACAGACGTCAGTGAAGGCATCATCATCATCATCATCATCATCATCATCATCGTCGTCGTTGTCATGGTTGTTGCCGTGGCAGTGCTGCGGCCACGGCGACAGGTTGAGGGAATAAAAGCCATGTTGTAGTTTAAAAGAGGAAATCGTTGATTCGATTTCCAGAGATTAGATTAACGGGAGAAGACGCCTCTGTTCCAGTCGCCATAATTAGCGAGCGTATGAATCTGAAAACGACACGGTTTAAAAATACAGACGACACGACTTCAGCCGGGCGACACGTCCTCGGCCAATCAGAGCGCAGAGACGGGTCACGTGACGCTCAGAGAGAGAGAAACTCAGGAGTCAGCAGGAAACAAGCAGAGGGACGAGGCTACTTCCTGGAGAATCTCCTTTAAATATCATGTGACTTGTTTACAGTTTCTTTCATCTTCCCGTCGTCTTGGAAACTGTTGTTTTCACAGGTCCAAACTGAATTTAACCAGTTTTAGGATCAATTAACTTCATTTACTTTAAATAAAAAACACAGTAACCTGAGTTTCATTGTTTAGAACCAGAGGAAATAAGACTCAATAAAACATCATAAACATAACTATCAATTATTATATTGACATGTTATTTTTAGATTGATATGTGACAGAAAATCTGTTTTATGATGTTTAATTAAAGGGACATTTCGTAGGAATTCCTCCATCTAGTGTGGTTGTGGTTGTATAACTCGGTCGTATTCTTCATGCTGCATTCAGGTGAAATTGGACGGCAGACGCACGACACGACGCTGTCTGTGTCCGTCAGCACGAGGCAAAACAATACACCTGACAATATGTTGTCATGGCGATGTGGTATTTAGTTTACCTGACCCACGTTTTGTAACTTTATTCTGCATCAGTGTAATTTTATTCTGCTGCTTCGTTTCCTCCTCTGCTGCAGCAGCAGGTGTCGGATCAATAAAGGTTCTGACTCGTATTGATCATTGATCATCGATCGTTAAGTTTGATTCAACATCGACTGGAATGAAAACGATGATGAAACATTTCTGAACGTCACAAATCAACAAAACAGCAGCTGCTCAGACGCTGCAGAGGCGTCAGAACAAGACATGCAAACGATGCTGCTGCAAATAAGTGTGAGATTGTGTGAGATTGTGTGTCTAAGTGTGTGTGTGTGTGTGTGTGTGTGTGTGTGTGTGTGTGTGTGTGTGTGTGTGTGTGTGTGTAATGAACTAAAGGAGAACATCTTGCTCTAATTAGTGGAGTCGGACCTCGACACCTCGCTGAGCTCAGATTAAACTCTGTGTTAATCTCATGTTATTCCTCATAGTTTGAAGGTCAGACTGTGACATCATCGGCAGGGGGAGGGGCTCAGTGTGTGTGTGTGTGTGTGTGTGTGTGTGTGTGTGTTACCTGGAACAGAGTCGGGGGAACCTGTTTCTTTGCCAAGTGGCTCTGCACGTGGTCGACAGCTTTCTTAGAGAAGGGCTGAAACACAGGAGGAAACACAGGCTCATTAGAACACACACACTAACACACACACACACACACACAAAACACACACTAGCACACACATTAACACACACACACACGCAGCTCAACCAGTAATTTCACTTCTGCTTTCTGTGTTTGTCCCCGACACCAGGACATGAGACGGCAGCGAGGCCTCAGCAGGACATCTATATCTGTGTGTGTGTGTGTCTGTGTGTGTGTGTGTGCGTGTGTGTGCGGGGGCGGCTGTGCTCAACAACTTCCTCCCTCACGCAGCAGCAGCAGCAGCAGCAGTTTGTTCTGACTTTGCTTTACATTCAGTGTGTTGCGTCGCAGGACAAAAGCTGCTTTGTGTTGTTGTTGTTGTTGTTTGTGAGGGCAACAAACACACTAACAGACACACACTAACAGCCACACACTAACACACACACACACACGCACTATGCAGCGAGGATTTCCCCTTTATTTTCTTCTCTCCAGTGACACAGAAACATGAGGCGCTTCATGAGTCACAGCTTCAGACGACAAAGAGTTAAAACCAGACTGTTGTTGTTTTGTTGTTAATAAAGGTTCATGTTTGTATTAAAGTTCCTTCAAAG
>CM064904.1:26707733-26747733 GCA_030347415.2 Decapterus maruadsi | reverse complement strand
AGAAGAGAATCTGGATCAACCTGATGATCAGTTCAGAACAGTTGATGATTCATTTAATAATGGATTATTGTTTAATTAAATCGATGAATTGTTGCAGCTCTAACTGTTATTATTATTATAATAATAACGGCTGATAATGAACTTAAAGCCTGAGCTGCAGTTGGTTTTAATGATGTGATGTGAGGACGGTGTGAATCATGATGGATGGATGAAAGAGGACAGACGTGAGTTGGACCGGAGGCGTGGACAGTCTGTTGACATACACATCCTGGCCTCTGGGACCAAAACACGGCATTCTGGGAAAAAAACCAGACAGAAACAGACAGAGAGAGAGAGAATAAAGAGACAGATGGAGCGATAGAGGGACGGAGAGCTGGTCTCTGGTTTCTCTCCTCCTCTCATCACCTCCTTTATTCTATTTCATTTCTTCCTTTAATCCATTTCATTTCTGCCTCGTCGACGGCAACAACCGAAAAAATAAAGAAAGAGAAAGAAAAGAAAGAAAGAAAAGAAAGAGAGTAAAAAAAAAATGCAGCAGTTCAGGGCCGGGTTCCCATGGCAACCGCAGTTGCTAGGCAACGCACAACTCTCCATCATCCATTCCAGAAGTCTGACAGATGGAGAGGGAGAATGCCAAGGCAAAGAGTGAGAGAGAGGGGGGGGGGGGTGTTAGGAACGAGTGATGAAGAAGAAGAAGAGGAAGAGGAGGAGAAGGAGGAGAGGAGGAGAAGAGGAGAGGAGGAGGAGAGGGAGGAGGAGAGGAGGAGAGGAGGAGAAGAGGAGGAGAGGAGGAGGAGAGGGGGAGAAGAGGAGAAGGAGGACAGGGAGGAGAGGAGGAGAGGAGGAGAGGAGGAGGAGAGGAGAAGAAGAAGGAGGAGAGGAGGAGGAGGGAGAAGGAAAATGAGAAGGAAGAGGAGAAGCAAGAAGAATGTGGAGGAAGGAGAAAAAAAGGAGGAGGAGAACTGTCTCAGCCGAGTCTATGACATCATCAGGTTATAACTGAGCTGGGTCTATGACATCATCAGGTTATAACTGAGCTGGGTCTATGACATCATCAGGTTATAACTGAGCTGGGTCTATGACATCATCAGGTTATAACTGAGCTGGGTCTATGACATCATCAGGTTATAACTGAGCTGGGTCTATGACATCATCAGGTTATAACTGAGCTGGGTCTATGACATCATCAGGTTATAACTGAGCTGGGTCTATGACATCATCAGGTTATAACTGAGCTGCGTCTATGACATCATCAGGTTATAACTGAGCTGGGTCTATGACATCATCAGGTTTCATGTGGTCTGACATCCTGGGCTCAGAGGTCAGAGGTCAGGTTGAACAGTTTCCTGTTCCACGACTCTCTACGGAGGCCTGCAGCGGCCAAACAGGACGTCAGAGTGCTGTTGGTGTCAAAATGAAATGAAAGAGCGATCGTCTCATTTACATCCTGGTCTCCAGACTCACTGAGACGTGTTGAATTAAAAAAACACATTTAATTTTCACTGCTCGATGTTCAACACTGTTTTTATAAAACCTCCGATGACATCATCAAAATCTACCTACGAGGTCGCGTTCCTCTGCCTCTGGTTTTATTATGAGAATATGACTCTTAGTTTCTATTGGTTCATTTATTCTTCTATTAGATAAAGTTCCCATGTTTTCAATCTTTAGCAACGGGATGCGTTTAAACCTAAACGACATCCATCCCTATGAAAAGTCTCTGCTCTGGCAAACCAATCGCCACGGCAACGCTGACTTCCTGTCTGTGAGTCCATGTTGTTGAAACAATAAAAACTATCAGCAGCTGATTTTCTTTTATCAATGAAACTTGTTGGAGTGAAACAGAAACAGTGGGAGTCACGGCTTCACACCGGCGTCTGGCACGTGCACGTGCACACGCACACACACACACACACACACGTGCACGCAGGCGGAGGCTGAGGTGATGCCGGTGAGAGACGGAGACGGAGACGGAGGAGCTGGAGACAAAGAGAATTAACTGTGAATCCTCAGCGGGGACGGAGACGGAGCGGTAAGTAAACGGCGCCGGGGCCCGGGGGGGCGGCGGGTACAGCGGGGCGTTCAGGTCCCCTGGTACACCACAACGTCTGGCAGCTCGCCCAGCGCCGGCGCCCAGAATGGAAACACTCTGCTCACACGCTGCTGAAGCAACCGACCAATCAGAGCCGAGCAGCAGGAAGCAGGAAGCAGAGAGCAGAGGAGAAGAAGAAGAGGAGGAGGAGGAATGTGTGTGTGTGTGTGTGTGACGAGTCCAGAGTCGCTGAACAAGTTCAACCTCCAACTGTGACCTGTTGTGTTTCAGTAGTTGTTGTTGTTGTTGTAGTTGTTGTTGTTGTTTCTTGTTGTTGTGTCTCTGCAGCTTAAACACTGCAGCATCAGGACGGTGCAGAAGCAGGAGGAGGTTCATTAATGAAAAACAACTGGTTTAATGTGAAGGTTTGTGTCCCTGAATTCAAACAAGTCAGTCTGAGCCTGAGGTGAGACGTTCAGGGACGGTGGGAAAATACACAGGTTGGGGTTTTAAATGTTATGGGAAAAAAACCTGATTCATGGCTCAGTCACTGATAGTGATGAGTGGGTTTGTCTGTTGAGCAACAACAACAACAACAACAACAACAACAACAACAACAACAACAGTGGACTCTTGTTGGAGCAGATGAAACTTCATTCTCACGTCTCTGATTCTGATTTAAGAAAATAAAAAACAACAGTGCTCCTCCTCAGATCAACAACAACAACAACACAGCTCCTCCTCCTCAGCAGCATCAGGATCAGGATCAGGATCAGGATCAGGATCAGGATCAGGATCAGGATCCAGACGACAGTGAAGTTGTTGAACGTTCGTCACGTCGTCTCTGTCAATATTTGAGACGTTGCTGATAAAACTAGTTTCAGAGAAACTGGACACGTCACAGGAGGAAGCTCCTCAGGACACACACACACACACACACACACACACACTCACTCTGGCCTGCAGCTGGCTCAGAGACACCAACACCTGTAGAGTCTCCATCAGTTGTGAAGTTTCTGAATGGATTCAGAACCGTAGAGAACACAACCTGCTGGACGGCGCCAACAACACAACAACTCATCACATCCCATAGTTTAACACCACGTCTCTGATCTCCTGCAGCATCAGAGAGCATCATGGGAGTTGGAGTTCCTTCAGACCAGACTCCAGATCAGACCCACACAGACAATAAAACAGCTTCATGTTGAAGCTCTGATCTCAGATCAGCTGTGACGTCGACTCAGTCTGACGCTCCACGAAACAGCTGATCACAACCAACCGAGGTCTGTGAACGCATCGTACACACGCTGTGGTTCATGAAGAGTCGTTCAGAGCAAACAGGAAGCCACAGCTCACACACACACACACACACACACACACACACACACACACACACACACACACACACACACACACACAGGTGACATAACAGACCATAACGTCTCTTTGTCTTTAGCTTCAGACGGAGAAAACATTCAAATAATAAACAGAGAGGATTTAGAGCTGCAACAATAATCCATTATTAAATGATTCTGATCTGATCGTCAGGTTGATGCAGATTCTCAATGGGAATATTTCTGGTTCTTTGTTCCTTTATGACGATAAACTGACATTTTATTGACCAAACAACTAATTGATTAATCGTATAAAATAAATAATGATGAAGATAAATAATGTCTTGCTGCAGCTGCAGAGACGATGCGTTCAGGTTCTGTTGGTCTTGAACACTCACCGATTTTCTGGTTGAAGATCTTGTCGAAGGTGAGCTCGTCTCTCTCCTCCAGGTACTTCTGCATCACGCTGCGGATGCTGTGGACACGGGGGGGGAGGGGGGAGGAGAGGGGGGGGGCAGCATTAATAAACATCATCATCATCATCATCACTAATACAGCTGACTCAGCCACAGGCAACAGGAACCGACTCCGTCCTCTGTGTGTGATCCCAACCTCGGTTTGGGACTCTCCCTGCCACCTGTCCCCAGACGGAGACACCGTGGGGGAGGGGGGGGGGGGGGGGGGAGGAGGAGGCGGAGGAGGAGGAGGAGGAGGAGGAGGAGGAGGAGGAGGAGGAGGAGGGAGAGAGGGGAGGCTCAGAGGAACCTGTAGAGATACAAGCTACCCAGGGAACAGGTGTTAATGAGAACCAGAGCCCAGAGAACGAATCAATTAACACCGACTCCACGGGATCGTTAACACTAGAGAGGAAGAGGAGGAGGAGGAGGAGGAGGAGGAGGAGGAGGAGGAGGAGGAGGAGGAGGAGGAGGAGGAGGAGGAGGAAGAGGAGGAGGAGGAGAGGAGGAGGAGGAGGAGGAGGAGGAGAGAAGAGGAGGAGGAGGAAGAGGAGGAGGAGGAGGAGGAGGAGGAGGAGGAGGAGGAGGAGGAGGAGGAGCAGGATGAGGAGGAGGAGGAGGAGGAAGGAGGAGGAGGAGAGGAGGAGGAGGGTCAGTTGAGGAGGATGTAAAACCTCTGATGCACGTTGCCTTCAGGGACAGTTTTTCAGGAGGTATTTCCCTCTAAAAGGTAAGGAGCGTGGGAATGTGCAGGTCACAACTTGTCCACCAGGCGTTGTGGAGTTGTTGGATTGTGTATTTGATGAGTTTGATGAGGGAAACCAAGAAATCCCATAATGAGAGTAGCCAAAGATATTGAATAAATGGAAAGATAGTTGTTTTAATGAGGCAAAAATTCTAAATGTAAAACCTGTGATCTGATTTATACAATGTAGATGAAAGTGAGATATTTATATTTTCTTAGGGAAAGTTGTTCATCATGACAAAAGTCATTTTCGGGAGTTCGCGGCCGTTTCCCTCTAGGAAACAACTCTGTAGAGCCAGAGACAGGTCTTGAACGTTGTGGATTTTCTCCTGATGTGTCCGTCTGAAAATTACCATTTTCATGTCAAACTGTTCAGGAGAGAGCGTGGAAAATGTCCAAAATGTTCTTCAGTGACCAGTAAGTCACCAATCGGTGTCCATTTTCCCAGAGTCAATACACTCCAGGGAGTTGTTGGATTGTGTATTTGATGAGTTTGATGAGAGAAACGTAGCGTAGCTCTGAGCAGCTCACGGCTCTGCTCCGCCGTTCTAAAAACAGCTTGCACTGACTACTATTATGGCAATGGGCCAATTTGACAAAAAGTTGAACTATCCCTTTAATATTAAGACAGTGAAACCAAATTGTTACCACGACACTAAGGACCCTGGGAAACCGGAGTGGTGTGTGTGTGTGTGTGTGTGTGTGTGTGTGTGTGTGTGTGTGTGTGTTGCTGCAGTGAGTCGACATGTTGACAGGAACAGGAACCTGGAAGTGAAGCACTTCCTGTTGGAGCAGAGCTGAATCATCACTGAGAGACGGGGGGGGGGGGGGGGGTGTAGAGAGACACTGACCCTGGATCAGCTGGAGCTGCTGCTGTTTACTGGAGAGATCACGCTTTGTTGGATTCAAACAAACATGGACGCCCTCTCTCTCTCTCTCTCTCTCTCTCTCACACACACACACAGTAACACACAGTATGAAGCTGCTGAGGTTAAAGGGGGGGGGTGGGGGGGGGCAGCTGTCAGACCTACAGTATTTACTGTGGTGAAACGGGGCCTTGAACGCCTCACCGTCCTCACACACACGGACGCAGACGACCGCAGCGAGACACGAGGCCGTTGCCGCGACAACGCAGGATGATTGACAGGGTTTTATCTCCACACAGAGGATCAATAACTCTGGTTATTGATCCACATTGATTACCTGTTTGATTCATTCATATCGATACAGGATCAATACATAATAATAATAATAATATCAACGAGTCCACATCTGTATCCAGATGTTCGGACGCTGACGTGTCTCTGTTTCTGTTTCCATGGCGATGAGCCACAGTCTCTCTCCTCCTTCCATCAACATCAACTTCACTGAGTCTCATGGTTTCATGGGGGGGGCGGAGCCACACGGACTCATTGAAATATTAAATAATAAAACATTAAAATCTAAACATTATTTCTTGTTTCAGCTCCAGGTCTGAGTTTTTTCTTGTTCAACGAACATTAAACCACACAACAACTCTTCAGCAGGGTGTTTTTTTAATTAGCTTCCTTTGTTTTCACCGGCGAGGGGGCGTGGTCATTACTTTGTTTTGTTCTATTAAATAGTTACAGTCTGATTTCTTCTTCTATATTAGTTCACTTTGTTTGTTATTGATAGTTCTGGTTATTGATCTTTATTTATTGATCAATCAGCTGATTGATCGTCTCCGTCCACTTCAACAACAACAGGTGATTATGGTCTGTTGATTTATTCATGTTGGTAGAAATGTTGTTATGGCTCTGAAGCTGATACGATGTTGACCTGCTTCTGCAGGTGTGTGTGTGTGTTTAGCCCCTCCCCTCACACACACACACACACACACACACACAGCCAGGGAAACAGGAAGTGTGTGTTGGTCAGACTCACAACAGATAATCAGGTCAATGACTGATGAAATATTAGTTTGTCTCTGATTGTTGCTGTTTTCTTCTGGGGCCGGAGTGTGTGTGTCTGTGTTTCAGTGTGAGTGTGTGTTTTAGTGTGTGTCTGTGTGTGTCTATGTCTGTGTGTGTGTGTTGGGGGATGGTTGTTGTGTTGTTGTGTTGTTGTGTCTCTCAGTGAGACGTTTTGTTCCTCCAGCGATACACTGCTCTACATCGGTACCTGCTACACACACACACACACAGACACACACAGACACACAGACACACACACTGCACCTTCCTCAGGCTGTGTGTGTGTCTGTGTTACATCACTGCTCCAGCTGTTCAGCCTCAACCAGCTGTTTCACACAGAGAAGCTGCTTCATCACCAACGACGACCATGACATCATCATCATCATCATCATCATCATCATCAGAGAGATGATGATGTCGTTGTTCTCCTTCAGACCAGACACACACCTGTGTGACCTCTGACCTGAGACGCCTCATCACACACACACACACACACACACACACACACACACACACACACACACCGCCGCCTCATCCTGCCCTCTATCCGCCCAAACACGACCATATATGGTCAGAGGAGGCGTGTGAGGCGTGACGTCAGTGGTGAAGACAGCGGATGGACTCTGAGGAGGGTGAATTTTTTTTAACGCTATTGTTTTACTGTTATTAGGATTAGATTCTGGCCAATCAGGGGCAACTCTCCATTGAGAAACGTTCAGCTTAAAACAACATATTTCCAGAGACTGGCTCTACTTTCGACACACTCTGAGGGGGTGAATTTTTTTAACGCTACCGTTTTACTGTTATTAGGCCAATCCAACATGGTGCTGCTCAAACCTCAAAATATGAGTCATGGATGCTGCGTCGGTTCTGCTCCAGTCTATGGTCTGGACGCGGTCGTCAGAGTAACGGCTGAACGTTGAACCTGCTGCTGCTCCACTCGGCTTAGAATGAAAGTCTCAACTCTGCTGAGCTCGGAGTTTCTAAACCCACACACATGTGATGTGTCTGTGTGTGTGGGCGTGTGTCTCAGTGTGTGTGTGTGTGTGTGTGTGTGTGTGTGTTGACAGTGAGAGGTTAAAGGTCAGCCTGTACAGAGGTGACTCATCGTCTGATCTTTATCTCTTTCACATCTTCAGCTCCGTTTGTCAACGTACAACAACAGGACGATGTTCACCTTCACTGCTGCTGATCCCTCTCTCTCACACACACACACACTCACACACACACAGACACACACACACACACACACACACACACAGACACACACACACACACACACACACACAGTGACAACAGGTCCAATATGCAGATGTGTCAATATTTAACATGTGAACAGGATGTCAGTGACATTTCTGTAGCTGCTCGGTCTGAGGGCACGGGATTGGACTGTGATGATAAGGTCGCACATACACACACAAAGACACACACACATGCACACCACACACCCACACACACAGAGAGAGAGGATCCGACCAGGCTACGGCTCCGTTTCTACACGACGACAGGAACTGGATCAGCTGATCCTTCACCTGCAGAACCAGTCAGACCTAAACCTGTTTGACTGGCTCTGGTTGGTTGGACTGAGGGTGTGTGTCTCTGTGTGTGTCTGTGTGTGTGTGTGTGTGTGTGTGTGTGTGTGTGTTCGCAGCCGCCTACAAAACAAATTGAGCAATGTGGAGTGGTTTCCTCCTCCATCCCAGCCAGACTCAGAACATCAGCAGCTGCTTTTACTTTCACTTTGTCCGACCGGCTCAGATACAGCTGCTGGTGTCTACTGGTCTCTACTGGGTTCTACTGGGTTCTACTGGGTTCTACTGGGTTCTACTGGGTTCTACTGGTCTCTACTGGGTTCTACTGGTCTCTACTGGGTTCTACTGGGTTCTACTGGGTTCTACTGGTCTCTACTGGGTTCTACTGGTCTCTACTGGGTTCTACTGGGTTCTACTGGGTTCTACTGGGTTCTACTGGGTTCTACTGGGTTCTACTGGGTTCTACTGGGTTCTACTGGGTTCTACTGGGTTCTACTGGGTTCTACTGGTCTCTACTGGGTTCTACTGGGTTCTACTGGTCTCTACTGGGTTCTACTGGGTTCTACTGGTCTCTACTGGGTTCTACTGGGTTCTACTGGTCTCTACTGGGTTCTACTGGGTTCTACTGGTCTCTACTGGGTTCTACTGGGTTCTACTGGTCTCTACTGGGTTCTACTGGGTTCTACTGGTTCTAGTTAACATCTATCTTATTGATCTGTTGTTGTTATTATGGGGTGTCTGTTCTTTAAGTGACATGTACAGTAGTTGCCTCACGCTGAACGACAGTGAACTGAAGTCAAGGACGTGAAACTTCCTCTGTCAGATAAATATGAAAAAGAAAAACAGGAAATTGACTCCACAGCTCCAGGTTCACGTGGAAACCACAGCTTTATGTAAAAACAACAACTAGAAACTCAACTCCTTCTGTTTCGGTTTCAGGAAAAAAGACAAAAAGTCCCAAAAAACAAAGAGTGAAGCTGAAAGAGTGGGTTCAACGTTCAGGACGCGGTTGTAGAGACGAGATCCGTCTCGTTACCGACTCGTCTACGTTCACATTTATGTGGATGTTTTTTGATGTTTTATTGACCAAACAACTGATCGATTAATGTTTTAAATAATCGACTGATTAATTGATAATGATGATAATCATTAGTTGCAGCTCTGCATCTACATGTCATGTGTTGGTTTCACTTTCTGAATAGAATCACTGAGATGAATCAACTTTTCCATCATATTCTAATTTATGGAGATGCTCCATAGAACAGCACGTCTCTGAACAACAACAACAACAACAACAACAACAACAACAACAACAACAACAACAACCAGCAGCATCGTGGTCGTCTCTGCTCTGAGCTGAAATCCCTCCAGATGAAACCCGACTCCACACATTCACAGAAATGAGGAAATAAAGACTTTAAATGAGCGGCGAGGTCACAGGAAGCTGCTGACTCAGTTACCACGACGACGACGCTGCTGCACGCTGGAAAACCGTGTGCAGATGTTGTGAGTGTGAGGAGGAAGAGGAGGAAGAGGAGGAGGAAGAGGAGGAACCAGTGTCTTGAGGAGGTCAAACGGAGCCAATAGGCCTTTAGCAGTGACTCACTACACACACACACACACACACACACACACACACACACAGATCTACACAACAACAACAGTGTGTTGAGTCGGTGTTAGACGCTACAGTGTGTGTGAGGTTTGTTGTCGTTCTGTCTTTGTGTGTCGTCTACATTGTTGTGTGTAGTGTGTCCTGTCATTGACCTGCTGTTATGATTATGGGATGTCCATGTTTCTGTCCCATTCAGATAAACAGCTAAAGTTTAGTTTCCAGTCTGAAGCTAACGTGTTAGCAGCAGCGTTAGCGTATCCTGTTGGATGAGGCGTTCACTGACTCCTGTTGCTTTTATTGACTCATTCCATAATCAGTTGTTTACCTGCAGTCAGCTGCTGTTAGCTTAAGGAGGCTCCACTACTTCCTCATTCAAGCACAGCATGCTAACACGCTAACACGCTAACACTGGAGCCAATGATCACACAACAACACACACACAGACACACACACATAGATAAATGGAAGATAAATGACTAAACATATGGGATATTATATGTTGAATATGTTTTATATATTTCTATGGATGTTCCTCCTTTCACTCAGTTGCATTATTGTTATTTTGTTTTTTTGATGAATGAAACAAATAAACTAAACATATGGATATTAATATGTGTATAGATATATATATAAAACCATGATGAGTAGAAAGTGGTCCAACTCCTTTTCTGAACTTGTGCGTATTAGGATTTGATGGATACTTATATTTTTTTCATTTTAAACTAAAACTCATCGATTCAGATTGAAAATGGGAGGCGTCTCCACTGCAGGGACTTAGCGGTAGTTTTAGTTTTTAACGGATGATTGTTGATTTTGGGCAAAGTATCCCTTTAACTTAGAGGCTGCTAATTAGCTACGTGTTAATGTCTAGAAATATCAATTAATTTCATAGTAATGTGTTGAAACAAAGTCAAGAACTAAGGATCGATGTGTAGAAACAGAACAGGACGTCTGGCCCCAAAAACATGACATCACTATGAAACTGACAGTTATTTATAGACATTATAAACTATAAAAAACTATATAAATGTAACCAACAGGCTGTCAGTCAGAGGAACACGTCTCTGTCTCCGTCTCCGTCTCCGTCTCCGTCCCTCAGAGTGGATTTGTTTAAAGAACCATCTGCAGGTTTCACTGACGTTCCTTCTGTTTTCTCTCTCTGGGGAACTCGGTCACGTCTCTGCTCGCCCCCCCCCCCCCCTCCCCCCATCCCCCCCCCCTCATCTCGGCTGCCTCCAGTGTTGCTGTCAAAGTCTCACCTCTCTGCCAGAGGACACAGCAGCCTCGGCCCGTGGAGAATGTGGCAGCAGCACACGATCTGCAAAGAGCCACATTTAACTGCCCCCTCCTCCTTCAACTGCCCCCTCCACCTTCAACAGCCCCACACCTTCAACCACACACACACACACACAACAAAGTTAGCAGTCCTTTTGCACACAGCCTTTTATCCAGTTGTGCTACTTTCAGGAGCCGCTCCTCATCCTCGTCTCTCGTCCAAATCACTAAAAAACCCTGTTGTTGAAGTTGACGCTCGCTTCTGGTAAAAGTATCAGCACTTCAGCCCATCACCATAACCCCTTTTTAGTTACCTTTAACAAGAACGGTGGAGCAGAGCCGTGAGCTGCTCAGAGCTACGCTACGGAGGCTCATGGGATTTCTTGGTTTCCCTCATCAAACTCATCAAATACACAATCCAACAACTCCACAACGCTCTGGTGGACAAGTTGTGACCTGCACATTCACCACGCTATGAGATAATAACACAACGTTACCACACAGAGTTGTTTTAGAGGGAAATTCATGCAAAACCACTGATGCACGTTGCCTTCAGGGTCAGTTGTTCACCAACAGTCTCTGTATTTACAACTCTGTCTCGTAAAAACAAAATGTTCTAAAGGCATAATAGTTTGCTAAAAAATGTTCTTGAACTAAACATGTATCCCTTCATGTCCAGAAAGGCAGTGTGTGTTTAAGTTGTGTTTTCATTGTGATTTGGCAGATTCGACTGTTTTCAGGTGAACGTTTGGTTTTGTAAGAAGAGTCGGAGGTTTGGTGAACGTCACTAGAAAATGGTTTGTGTTGAGAGTTTAGAGAAAAGGAGGGAAGGTTTCAAGTCCTGAAGCGCCGCAACACGACAACCACACACAACACACAACACACACAGAGACAGAACACACACACACAGACAGAACACACACAACGCCAGCGCTTGGTCCCGTTATGGGATCGATATCACTGCAATAACAATAACGACGTGTTTGAAGCAAATCTTCATATCACTGCTCCCGGTGTGTGTCTGTGTGTGTCTGTGTGTGTGTGTGTGTGTGCTTTACTCAGCAGCAGCAGTGTAATAATGCTTTTACAAGTCCATTAGCCGAGGCTTTTATCTCTGCAGCTCCTGCAATAAATAATAAAGCTCATTCACCACAACACAACACACACACTGTTGTTGTACACAACTACACAAACCACACAAACCATGAGGAGGCAGTTATCAACGTGGAGCCGCAGCAACACTTAGGAAAAAACAGCAATTGTTATAAATATCGATTTGTCATCAGTTCATTATTCTGATGTTTTAAAAACTGTTTCACAAAAAACTTGTTCCATTGATTTTCTTCTAACAACCAGGTCTGATCAGCGCACTGTGTTGTGTGTTGTGTGTTGTGTTGTGTTGTTACTGTGTTAAGGCTTGGTTTATTTATGAACGCGCAGATTCTGCTGTTGTAACTATTTTAGTTTTACATGTTTGAGAACTTATTACCGTGTATGGCGGCGCTCGTACAGCAGAATAAAACACGTAGCGGTGCGTCGTCATCTTGAACCACCAGTAAACGTATTAATACACGACTTCCTGCCGTTCATGCAGCGCGTTAAGACTCAGATTCAATAAGATGAGATGCTCCTACAGCGTCTGAGCAGTAACTGAACCGTGTGAGTTCGGCCTCTGTGAACTCAAACTGGACCAAATGAAAAATTGCAACAGTGACAACGTTTACATGCAATAACTCTTTCATCACAGAATATTAGCAACAACACGGTTGCATCAACCAGAATAAAGATCTGCTCATGGAAAACAACATTCATTTATGTTCTGTTTGCAAGGAATCTTCTTCTTCTGAGTCCAGGAGCTACTTGTAAATAATACAAATTGTATTAACAATGACTCCAACAACTCCACAACGCTCTGGTAGCTCTGAGCAGCTCACGGCTCTGCTCCGCCGCTCTAAAAATAGCTTGCACCAACAATTAAAGGTAACAAACCTACTGCTATGGGGTTATGGCAATGGGCCAATTTGGGCCAAAATGTTGAACTATCCCTTTAACCTGAACATTAACTACATGTAAACGTCAGTGTCTCGTCCTTGTGTCGGTCTGAATCCGCTGAACGGAGCTCTGGGCGTGAAGCCGCCCTAACTTATTGATTGGATCAGGGTTTATTTTAAGTCGTGACCTCGTTGATCTCCTCTGATCTTCTTCTTCTCTGGTTAAAAACCCGTCTTTAGCAGGAAGTCACCGATCTGAAGATTAGCTCCTAACGTCAACGTCTCAACAACACGTGTCCCTCAACTCCATTAACAAGAAGAAGCTCAGACAACGTCCTCACCGGCTGCAGAGGACACACACGCTAACACAAACGCTAACACAAACACCAACACAACGCTAACACAAACACAACGGGAGGAGAATTCAGACGCAACGTGGTCATTTTCTGAACGTGGTTGCGTCAGCAGATGCTCCAGGTGTTAGTTTACTGCTGTGACGGAAGCACACGCTCCCAGAATCATGTAAACAAACCTGAAACAAACCTGAAACATAACAATGAAATAAGGAAAACCAGACACTTGTGGAACATTTGAGGATGAGATTCTGTTTCTCAGACAATAAACTGTTGAAATATTGTTAGTTTGGTTTAATAGCAGCAGCTGCTGCTGCTGTTGTGTCCCGACCGTGAGCTGTGGCTATTAGCTTAGCTCGTTAGCTGGTATTAACTCCATATTCTACTACAGTTTCTTTGTTAGATTGATTTAATGCTGCTGTTAATGTTGGGATGCTGCTGTTTCTGCTGCTGCTCAGGAGTGAGGAGTTTATCAGTAAATAACCTAAAGAAATCCTAGCTAACATGCTAATTAGCTTGTTCTTGCTCGGCTGCATTGCATTGTGGGATACATACGGGAGTAGAAAGTAGTGTACATCGCTTGTTCACTCAATTTTACTACATAGTGGATGAAATCAGCCACGGAGAATTCAAACAACACGACAAAATGGCGAAGACACTGTAGTTAGTGAGGACGTCGGTAACGGGGGCGATTTACGACACGGCTAGTGGAGATGAAGGAGAGCTGAGCGCAGCAGCTGATCGATCCGGATCGATCCAGATTGATCCGGATCAATCCGGATCAATCCCCCCGTGCAGCTGCAGTAGACGCTTCATACTGAGTTATGGATCTGACACAAGTGGTTACGATGATCCAATAACAACAAGAGGCTCAATTAACGCTTTGTTCTGGAGCTGCAGCCTCAGACCCAGGCTCCTGTGTGTGTCAGTGTGTGTCAGTGTGTGTCAGTGTGTGTCTGTGTGTGTCAGTGTGTGTCAGTGTGTGTCTGTGTGTGTCTGTGTGTGTCAGTGTGTATCTGCTCGTCCTCAGGTCCCAAAAACCATTCAAACACATGAGTGAATGTCAGTGTTGCTCTGGTGACACGTTCCTTCATCACCAGCAACACACACTGCAGTTTACTTAGACTTAGCCGCACAAACACACATGCATGTCGTCCCGTCGGCCCAAACGCTCAATCAACATTGAAAGCAGGTCCGTATCAATCCGCTGCTGTAAATAGTCCCTGCTTCCTCCTCTGCTTCTGGGAAACCACTGAAAACCAAACTCTGCTTTATGAGCTGCTTTTTAAATCATCTGAGATAAAAAGAGAAGTCGCTGCTGGATGTACATTAACACACACACACACACACACACATGATGTAAGTGTTGTTTGTGTCCTGACCAGTGGAGCTGATGATGCGGCGGTGGCGGTCGGAGCGGCGCAGAGCGGCGCGGAGCGGAGCGGCGAGATGTGATTAACTGCTGATCAATTAAACACCTTGTTAACTCTCTGGGGAGACGCTCAAACTGTGCCAGTCGTTTCCCCGGTGACGCAAAGACACAAATTAAAGTTGTGTTGATCGCCTCAAACTAATTAAGTCCACTGCAACTTTATCACCTGACCACTTCACTGCGGCTGGGAAAACTCAGCCTCACACGGCAAAGATGAACTGATCTGGTTCCTCGTTCAGACACTCAGCTCATCTTCTTCTATGTAGATCTATAAATATATCTACATCTATATCTATATTTATATCTATATCTAGTTCTATATTTATATCTATCTCTATATCTATATCTATCTATATATGAAATAAGATGAGCTCAGTGTCTGAACAATATATATATATATATAAATACAGATAGACAGACAGATAGATCATAAAAGTATACCTATCTTTATTCTTTTTATATTAATCCTAAATTGTATGTGTGTATTTTTTGCACTAGAATATTTTTTAATTGATTCTATTTAGTCTTATCTTGTCAAAAATGTTATTTTTATTCCTTTTACTTCCTTGTGCTGTAAACTGACCTCTAATAATAAAATATAAAACACCACATTTCTGATTCTAATTCTTTCTTATTAATGAAGTAGTTCCACAAAATTATAATGTTTAATATGTTAAATATGATCCAGACACGAGAAATAGAGACTTTACAACACTATGGATGTGTAAAATCAAATATAATTGCATTACTCATCATATAAACATAATATTTAAATCTATTGCTTTAAATAATAGTTTATTTTTCTTACTAATGACACACTAACATTTAAATATTAAAGCGACTGTTGTGCTGATCTGCTGACGTGGCTCTGATGACATCATCTATTGTGGACAGTGACGGCTTTAAGGGAAGTCATGGTGACATCGTCATGGTGACATCGTCATGGTGACATGGTAGTGGTGTATTGTATCTGTAGGGTCACTGCTGATGTGTGATCCAAACGTCCAACCGAGGAGAAGCGCGTTTTCCGCCACTTGATCGTTAACACAGATACTACAGAAATCTGATTGGTCGTGTTCACTGTTCACTGTTCACTGTTCACTGTTCCCAACCTGTGACAGGACGCGGTCGTGCTGCCTTCAGGTTCCTGCTGCAGGTTCAGGCCGTCACACCGTTCACAAAAGGTTTGCAGCTCATGTAATTTGAAGCACATGGGCTGAAATATGTGACAATCCTGGAGCGGCGGCCGTGTGAGAAAGAGAGAGGGGGGGGGGGCGGGGCCAGGAGGATTGTACATTAGAGAAATAATGTTGAGCAGTTTGATGTTAACCTGCGGTGGAGGAGGAGAGCCGGGGGGGCAGGGGGGTGGGCGGCGGCCGGGGGGGGGGGGGGGGCGAGGGGGTTCATTACAGAGCTGCTGAGACTGAGATGTGTTTCTTTTAGAGCTTCCAGCAGCAGCAGCAGCAGCAACACTCTGGATGACGGATGGACGAGGCGGAGCGGGGAACGCAGGATTTATCTGCTCCTAAAAACTCCCTTAAAGGGACATTACGTAACTTCTCCTGTTATCTATTCACCAAAATCGATCATTTGGTTCAAAAGTCTGTTTTTCATTAATCAGTAAACCCCCCCCC
Organism: Decapterus maruadsi; assembly: GCA_030347415.2. NCBI lineage: Eukaryota > Metazoa > Chordata > Actinopteri > Carangiformes > Carangidae > Decapterus > Decapterus maruadsi. The sequence continues at coordinate 26,731,401 of CM064904.1, read as the reverse complement.
CCCCCCCCCCCTCCTCCACCATCAACAAGTCGTGTTGCCATGTTTTTACCTTCAGTGGCAGCGAGGAGGAACGGAGCGTTACACTGATGCTGCATTCAGGTGCAGTCGGGCAGACGGCCGTCGGTAACAAACCAGATGTTATTTTAGTCACAGATGTCCAGAGAAAGACGGTAAAACGTGAGTCAGGTCAACAATACCACATCGCCATGACAACATATTGTCATATTGACGGACCACTTGTTTACATAGAGGCTTGTTCATGTCGTTACCTGCAGCGGCTGTCGTCCGTCTGCCGTCTGCCCGATGTCACCTGAATGCAGCATGAAAGATATATACAACCACAACACTAGAGGGAGGAATTCCTACGCAATGGACCTTTAACGTCCTTTAATTAACTCGTTTTCAGTCGGAGCGATCAACAGGTTCACGTTTGTGCGTCGATAATCAGTGTTGAGGTTGTGAAGCTCGGCGAGGCTGTCGTTGTGTTTCCATTTCCACTAGAAACGCACAAAACTTAAATATCGCAATAAAAAACAGGTCATGGAAACTCCTACGTTTGGAAAAAAACCTCTCAAATATCATCAAAACAGACGTGTTTATGGGATGTCGCTGTTCTTCATTCACAACAAGAGCAGGTTTCACACTTTGCACCGTTTCCATCCAACAGGTTGTGTTAATAAAGCTGTGTGAGGCTCAGTGTCGCACAGTAACACGTCCCTGTCAAACAACCAAACAATAGTTCCTTCTGTTCCTCAGACCTTCAGACTTTAAGCAGGATCCGCTCTGACCCCGATCGGGAGAATTTTGGAACAATGCAAACTAATGACTTGACCTCCGTGCGCATGTGCGACCAATAAAACACTGGTTCAACGTGCAAGAGGCGACTGCATGGACTGGGATCAGTCATTAAAGGAGACCGGCCGCTGTGTGTGAAGAACGGATCAGGAATGAAAAGGAAATAATGAATATTTGCTTAGCGAGCTGATTTGCATTGGCTTGCACTCCTAAAATGTGAAGTTAGCAGCCGGTGTGTCGTCGCTGTGAGCCGCGGCTCCATCGCTGAGAAACAGAAACACCTGTCAGACAAACAGCTGCAGTTCTGCTGCAGATCCACTGCTTTTATTTAGAGAAAAGCAGCGGTAGAGACGGCGCTGGTGTCGGCGCCTTCAGCCTTGAAGGTCTGTGATCTCACCTCCAGGCTCAAACAAACAAGTGTTTAAATTTACACAGCGGCGCGCATGAACAACAACAACAACAAGCAGCAACATCTCAACAACCAGAGTTTAACCACATCCTCTCCAACCAGGTCTCAGTCTGTCTGTCTGTCTGTCAGCCTGGTCGGCGGCGCTGCACGCCTCACACCAGCTGCACAGCGCCGACTCAACGACCTGCAGTTATGTGTAGATGTTGTTTTGTTATTAAAATCTGGTTTTAGCTATTGTATTAACTCATTAGACTGTGCACAGAATGTTTTATGGCTGAGAAGTGGATCGTTGTGTTTACAACTCCTGGTTAATGAGGCGCAGGTCGACACATCAATACAACTACATGTATGTAGGAAAATATTAGAGCTGCAACTAATGATTATTGTCATTATTGATCAGTTGTTTGGTCAATAACATGTTGAAAAACATCAATCAGTGTTTCTCAAACCGCCAGACGACGTCCTCAAATGTCTCATTTTGTCCACAAACCAAAGAGAGACTCGGTTTATCGTCATAAAGGAACAAAGAAACCAGAAATATTCACATTGAAGAAGCTGAAGAAGAGAATTAGTCGTTTAATAATCGATTATTGTTCGATTCATTGTTGCAGCTCCAGAAAATATTCATGAATATATCGTCTAAGAATCAGGTTTTGGTTGTAGTCTGGTCTGAGGGCCTAGTGAGAGCAGGGGGGGAGGGGGGGGGCAGATCAAGAGCTGCAGATACTGATAGTGCAACTGCATCAAAAGGGGCTGACACACACTACACACACACTACACACAGACAGACACACACAGCAGACATGAATATGTGGCACATGCAGCAGAAGACACGTCTCTGATCAGCGGCTGCAGGTGTGCGGCCTGTGTGTGTGTGTGTGTCTGTGTGCGTGTGGTCTGTGTGTGTCTGTGCGTGTGCGTGCATGTGTGAACATCTCCAGCCTATCACTGACAGGACACAATCAACACCTGCTAGACACATCACATCAATAACCGTGAGAAGCTGCTGCACCTGAAGCTGCTGCAGGTGAAAGGATGGTGATGGTTGTGTGTCTGTGTGTGTCTGTGTGTGTGTGAAATGCACGGTTGTTGAGGTGACATCATGGAGCATGTTTGCAGTAATGTCAATTTCAGAGCCTCTAGTCTACACACGGATATTTGACTTGGCCTCCCAGACACACACACACACACACACACACACAGGTCTGCCTGCATCTCCCTATAAGGCTGCAGTATAGCATGCACACAACACACAGACACACACAGAGACACACATGCATGCATTAGACAGACATGAAGGTGTATGTGTGTGTGTGTGTAGTGTTGTGTAGTGTTGTTGTGTTACCTGGGCTCCGGCAGGATGATCTTCTTGCTCGCCCTGGCCGCGGGAGTCGACTTGCTCTTCTCCATCGCCATCAGATAACTGACATCGGCGAGAACCGCTTCGAGGTCCGCCATCTTTCCTCCCAAATCAATCAGTAGGAATGAAATAAAATAAAACTAATCAACCGGGGGGGGGGGTTGGAGGTGTTATTAAGAGATGGAGGGAGAAAGGGGAAGAAGGGGGGGAAAGGGAAGAGGGGGGAGGAAAGGGGAAGGAGGGAAGGAGAGGGAAGGTAGGGGTTGTTGTTTTTTTGTTTTTAGGGAAATCAAAAATCTCGTCCTCCTCCAGATGAGACCAACATGAAGGATCCGACCCGCGCTGCTGGCTCTTATCTCCGGTTGGTCGGTTAGTCTCCCCCCGGTAACGGTAGATCCTGGTCCTGGTGCTGGTCCTGGTCCTGGTCCTGCCCTGCTGCGGCTTCAGTCTCTCCTCCTCTCCTCTCCTCTCCTCAGACTAGTACCACCATCGTTTGTGAGAGAGAAAAGGGGAAACTGAGGGGGGAAGACATCTGGGTGACAGGTTCCTGGAGAAATGACAAGTCACGAGTGGAGAAGGCCTGGTCCTGGTCCTGGTCCTGGTGCTGCTGCTGCTGCTGCTGCTGCGAGGGAGAAGGAGAGATCACCGAGCCTCCTGGAATAATCCCATTTAGTAGTGCTGCAAGTGCACACACACAAAATAAAAAAAAAAGATGGATTCCTCTTCCTCCCTTTCCTCTTCTTCTTGGCTTTATAGTAATGTGATATGTCTCTGGGAGGAAGGTGGATGCACCAGATGCTGGAGGATGAGGATGATGATGGTGGTGGTGGTGGTGAGGAGGAGACAGCAGCTGTCAGGTCCCTCAGGAGCTTCTCCTTCTCTTCTGCTCCTCTGGATGGAAATGTGACTGGTTTGTCTCCAGTGCAGCATGTGTCGGGGGGGTTTTCCTCTCAATGTAAACACTGAAGGGAAAAAAAATGTCCTGATTTTTTTTTTTTCCTCAGTGGCTGCACAGTAAAAAATAAAAAAAAGAGAAAGAAATGAGAGTGGCTCCTTTAGTTAGAAAACCTGCGTCCCTGTAATAATACTAAAACACGTGCAGCTGCTGGTTCTGGTTCTGGTCCTGGTCCTGGTTCTGGTTCTTGTTGTCTTCCGATGAAAAGAGGCGGAATTCATGAAGGAGGACTCCGGGCGACAGGTTGAGATGTGCGGGGAACCATCCAGAGAGCTACCGCCGAAGAAAAAGAAGAAATAATGACTCTCAGGCGAGATTTGGCACAAATAAACCCGCACAGGTTAATAATATTATTAAAGATGAGCCCGGACTCATGATCTGCATTCCCTTAGAAATCCATCCATCCACGCACACAGACAGACACACACGGCTGCTGTTTGTGCTGTGTTGTGTTTGCCTTCGTCGTCGTCGTCGTCGTCCTCGTAGTCGGTGTCGCTGCTGCCTCTGTAGCCGCTGCTGGCTTCCTGTGTTCGGCTGCAACGTTTCCTTCTTATCGGCTCATCAATCACCAGGCGAAAAAAAAATGTCGCCCGACCGAGTAGCAGCAGCAGTCCAAAAAAAAGATGTATTTAAACACTTTAAGAGGTTTAAGCACCAAATCCAGGCTGTGATCGACTAATCAGCTGCCAAATCCTCTCCTCTCCTCTTCTCCCCCCTACTCCTCCTCCTCCTCCCCCTCTTGTTAAAGCTAACTCGCTAACTCGGGTTTTTTAGCCTCCTCGTTGGTTGATATCGATATTTGGGTTCGTCCAGCAAGCTACAGTTAGCCGTTAGCCGCGGGAGCTAGTTAGCTCGTTAGCTTCAGCCCCCAACTGAAACCTGCTAGTTAGCTTTAGCCCAACTGGAAAAAACTGCTAGTTAGCTTTAGCCCCCAACTGAAAAAAAAAACTGCTAGTTAGCTTTAGCTTGGTAGGCTAACTAACGAATATCAACGTGTGGTGCGCGCGAGGGGGGAGTTGGTGGGGAATTTAACGATTAAACTAAAAAAAACACACCACGTCCATATGTTTTTTTCGTGTGGGGGGGTTATTTTGACGCTAACGGTTCCACAGTCACCGGCTGGCACCGACCAACAACTGGTTCTGCCTCGGTTTCAGACTTGATAAACTACCAACGGCTGCTGCTGCTGCTGCTGCTGCTGCGAGTCAACTGAACTGGCTTCTCTCGCTCTGTACGTGTGTCAAAAATAACGATAAAATCTCAGATAATAATAATAATAATGAAAAAAATAATAATCCATTGCTGCTGCTTTTGCTTTTGCTTGGGTGAGTTACCCCGAGGGGACCGATACCGACCCTCCTCGCCTGGAGTAACCCAGCACAGAGCTACTTGACTGTGGGCTGATGGTGGTGGAATGGAGGGGAGGAGGGAGGAAGCTGCTGCTGCTGCTGCTGCTGCTGCTGCTGCTGCTGCTGCGGGGAGATGGAGCTCAGCTCAGCGGTAACTTTTCCCCCCTCTCCGCTGTAAGTTAAGCTGAACCGGTGCTGCTGGTACCGGTTACTGTTGGCGGAGGTTTGTTTAAAAAAAAAAAAAAAATCAACCGAGTCCGTGTTGATGCTGCTCTTCCCCTCCGGAAGTGAGTATATATCGGGTAGGGGGGAGCCGAGGCGAGGCGATCGTGCTCCGGGGCAGTGAGCGGCTCCTGTCACCGCTGCTATCCGCTCTAGGGGAGCCCTCGTCCGGCTAGCGCGTCCGTCTCCGTCCGCTCCTCCTCCTTCTTCGTTTCCCGATCAAGCTGCTCGGTTTCCAGCTCCGGTATGATGATGATGATGATGGCACATGTTTCGTTTCAGCTCGGGTCCACCACCACCGTCTGGTTGTTGTATATGTGTATGTGTGTGTCAGTCTCTGTTTGTGTGTCCGTGTGTGTGTTTTTTCGGTGTTTCTCCGTGCTCGCTGCTGCTTTGTGGTTCAACTTCCTCCCACTGCGGCGGGGAGAGGCTTGTAAAACACGGAGCGGGTCATTGTTTGGCCGGGGCTGGACCACGCCGCCGGGTGTCGACACACACTGTACACACACTCACACACAATATTCTGCCTTTTTTTTGTGTGTGTGTGTCTCTTATTTAACGTGTTTACTACAACAACATGGCGCATTGCAACAGAAGTGGCCTTGAAACCTTGTTATTCCCCTGGTTTCATCATGAGGAAATGCACGTTTTTTTTTCCAAATTTGGAGCAATTATTTTGGACAGTTGTGGTAATTTAGGAGTGAAAGCTGCAGGATTTAACATGCACATACACATTTACACACACTGACACAGTGAGGCCTGCAGGGTTCCTATAGGCTATGTATGGAATTTGATTTTACACATTTCCAGGTTTGGAAAAGTATGGAAAATGCAAACTATTGTAAGTTATTTGGGTTAACTGTGTGCTATTGTACTTAGCTACAATCACCTGGAAATTATTTGGTTGCATAATGACACATTCAGAATGAAAACAAGATAAACTGCATGCTTTTTCTATATTATGCACATCTATTTACTTAAATATCACACATTATTTGATTTTTTTTACCAAGAAATCTGGAGATTATGGTCTGGAAAAAGTATTTTAAGAATTTGGAAATTTCAAATGTGTAGGAACCCTACAGGCCTGTCACTGTTTGCATCTCACATCGCATCTGCACCGTCATGCAGCAGCAGCAGCAGCAGCAGCAGCAGCAGCAGCAGCCGCCAATCATAATTAATAGGCTATCACTAATGGAGTTGTCTACTGTCTGTACAGGAGCTGCTGCCCCTGCTGAGCTGAGCTGAACCGAGCCGAGCCGAGCCGAGCCGGGGGAGCTGCTGGGCTGAGCCGTCTCTGTGGACATGCAGTGCCGTTTCCTGGCCGCTACTGGTAATGCTCCAGTTCCCCATCATGACATGCATCATGCCCCCGCTGCTGCAGAGGCCCGCCCGGGGTGGTGGGGGGTGGGGTGGGTGGGGTCTGCAGGTTTAGCAGGGCAGCGTGTGGCAGTGGAAGGCAAACAGAGGGGCCCCCGGGTCAAATATTTGGCTCCTAAGAAAAGCAGAAGTTTCCATTTTATGGTCTGTTTGCATCAAAGTCTTTATATCATCATCTCCTCATGGATCCTGTGTGGAGTCACGCTGGTGTTGCTGCTGCTGCTGCTGCTGCTGCTGCTGCTGCTGCTGTCGACATGAAGCTGTTAAAACCCCAAAATCTAATTATAGTGAGTCGTTTGCATCAGAGAGACAATAGGTGACAGTCACACAGACACACACCGTCAATGCAAAACATTTCCAAGTTAAAAAGTTCACAAACACTGGACTCACTTCTTCTTTTGACAAATCAGCTGCTGCTGCAGCCGAGGATCTGAAGTTCATCATCGATCTTGCAATTATTTCCTATTAAAACATTAAAACGAAGGGAAAACGTCTAAACGTTCTCCCTCCGACCATGAACCTATCGATCTAGAACGTTTCTGGATCTTTGTCTCAGTCAGAAAGCAGGAATCCCTCAAACAGCTGATTCATGTTATTATGTTGTATAATAACAACAATTGAGACGTCAGGCAGCTCGGCTCACAGCACAGTCTCTACTTAGGTCTGAAACGATGCATTTAAGTCTCCAACATTGATATTTTCCTATGAATACGCTGATTAATTCCTTGATTAATCAATGAATCGTAGTGTTAACTTGTCCACAGCGATCGGTAGATGTTTGTTTTCAGCAGAGTAAACATGTCAGAGTAAACATCCTCATTCTGCTGAGTCTATTATTGGATTTATGAACATTGAAGCAGCAGTTTGACTCATTTTTTTACCAGACAGAACCCGAAATTATAGAAACCAATCACGCTGTGTTCACCTTGTTTTGAAATATGATGCTTTCAGGGCCCAGGAAAACTGAGCTCTGCCTGTTTTTTCAGTTGTTCTTAGTGTATAAACTGTGTGTGTTGGTGGATGACAGAAGCAGACACACGTGGAAGTCGGTTAGGTTTAAGAAAGACATTTTATTCAGCACTGGGAATCAGCAGGGTGCGTGGTGAGGGTGACATGGGAGAAGGGAGTCGGGAGTGAGCTGTTACTGCTGAATACGGCGGATGGACTGGATCTGAGGGGTCTGGCAGTGGGAGCCAAACTCCCTGAAGTGTTTGTACTCCCCACAGTGACGATCACACTCCATGATATACTGGTATCCACGATAACCAGGGTACTGGTAGCACACGAATCTGTTGAGAAATCACAGAGAGAGAGAGAGAGAGGGGGAAGAGGACATGAGATGTTGCAACAGGCTGTTGTTGTGAAAGTCTGACCAGGATTATTTTAGCTCTGCTGAAGGGAAACTAAAAAAAAAAAAAGAAATAGTCGAGTGGGAAATAATAATAGAAAAACATGGAGCGAAGAGCAGCCGGAGGAGACTCACGCTCCAGACTGGACCCTGAGAGAGCCGACTTCATTGTTGCACCAGCCCATGGCCTGGAGGGAGGGATAGTCGTCACTCAGCTCGCCCTTACGGCCCAGGAAGTTCTCACGCTCGTAGATGGTCATACGACACTCTCTGTGGTTCTGCAGGGCAAACACAATACATGGCAGTTGTTTTTCCAGTCGCTCAAGTCCAGGGAGGAGGATTTAGGATTTAGGAGGGGAGGGGGGGGGGGGGCGAGGACTCACGGCACAGGCGATGGGTCTGAAGGAGGTCATCCTCTCAATGTGGTAGGCGTTGCTGCCGCCGAAGGCATCACACTGGGGGTACTCTCCCCTCTCCAGCACGAACTGCTGCCCCTGGTAGGAGGCGTGCTCGTAACCCACCCAGCTGAGGAGGCAGTGAACACAACACCTGTTACACATCCCATCCTGCTGCACATTTAATGTTGTTACTCAACCAATATGTGATGTTGCTTCTATGCAGCCGGTATGAAACTCAATAAACGTGACGCTTCAGTCTTTCTGTCTTGCAAAGCAGATGGAGTCGATCAAGAGTCGAAAATCGATTCTGAATCGAATCGTAGCCCCAAAAATCGAATCGTGAGATAGTGAAATATTCCCTGTGTGTGTGTGTGTGTGTGTGTGTGTGTTGTTGACTCACGCTCCGCTCTCCACTCTCAGGGAGCGAACGGTCTCGAAGCCGAACTCCATCACGTTGCAGCACTCGGAGGTGAACTCATGGCGACGGCCCTGGAAGCACTCCTCGTCGAAGACAATGATCTGAGTAGAGGAAGAAGAAGAAGAAGAAGACGAAGACACGTCAGACACAAACTAACACAGGACGCCCTAATATGGTCATGTTGTTGTTGTTTTATCTGGTTGGAAGCAGGAAGAGTTAAAGTCTGATGGATGTGCTGCTCGCGTTGCCGTCGGCGTTCCAGAGTTTTTAAGGCGGTTAATGAGTTGGAACAGGTTGAGAAGCGCTGGTCTCAGATCTGCTCCGTCCCAGAGGAGCCGCTGATGGATGGAGCTGCTTCCTGTCTGAGACGTCTCAGTGTGTGTGTGTGTGTGTGTGTGTGTGTGTGTGTGTGTGTGTGTGTGTGTGTTGGAGGGACCTCCAGCAGGGTGATGTATGAATCTGTTCCTCCAGCTGCACACACTCACCTTCCAGTGGCCGGAGAACTTGGTGCAGTGGTGAGTCATTTTGTCTGGGAGGAGAGAGAGAGAGAGAGAGAGAGAGAGAGAGAGAGAGAGGTTAGCAGCCACACAGACACACACATGTGAAAGTTTAAACCCACACCACACATCAGTGTTGTTCTGTGTAAACAAACGGAGGTCCTGTCCAATGGAGAGAGAGAGAGAGCGTTCCAGCAGCGCCGAGGCCCGGACGCCGGAATGAGCCTGAACGCATCATTCCTCAACTGAAAGCATCTATTTACAAAGTTCAAAGGCATTTATTGTCGTTCCACTTCATGGTAGACATGAGAATGCAATCTGCACACAGTTCCCAGATAAAAAAAGTCAACAATTATAAAAGCTAAGAATAGATACAACTAAAACCAGACTCTTCCAGGTAGCAGCAAGTCTGGCATTAAAAAAATCAGCTACTGTGGATCCTATCGAATGTTTTTATAGTTCCTGGAGCCAATCTCTTGATCTGTTTCTCTGCCCATTTCCTCCCCCATGATCGCTGCTGCTGCCCCTGCTGCGGCTGCTGGAGCCCGGCTGGCCACGGCCGGCTGCGGCTGCTGCGGTGCTTTGGGGGGGTTGGTTGTGGGTCTGTGCTGGGTGAGGGACAGGAGGGACAGGGACAGTGGACTCACCTTGGTTAGATGCCCTTGGGATGTCCTGCCGTGAGAGTGAGAGGAGCCACGCGCCCCCACCCTTTTAAAGCCTCCCCTGGCAAGGGGCCATGCTGAAAGCCCCGGCTCAGCAGCGAGGGAGGGGCTTGTCTTTGTCCCCCCCGACAAAAGCGTGGTTAATCTGTGGCAGAAGTGCAGACACCACATTATCACCATCGTCATCAGCAGCAGCAGCGTGGAGCGTGGAGCGTGGATGGAGCGGCCGTGGACGTCGTGGACTCACTGGAACACAAGAGACCAGCTGAGGAGACACTGGGGGGGCGGGGGGGTCAAAGACACCAGGACCAAGACACAGCCAGAAAGACACTTGAATGTACAGAGCGACAGTGAACTCATCATCGTCTTTACCTGAATGTATCACAAAACAAAAACATCACATTATACATGAACGTATAAAACATCAAATAAAAACAACTTTTCTAAAGACATTTATAAAGTTAGAATCTAGATAATTAATATAAAACAACACAATATTCACTCATTATTCAACACACTGTTGAGTAACATCAGGAAAAGTCTTTGTTTGCACAAAAACAAGTTTTGGATGGACACGGACCGGGACTTTCAAAATAAAACCAACACTTGTTCATTATTATGTTGACATGTTGGATGTTGGATGAATACAATAATATACATATATGTTTAAAAAAAAATCTAACCCATATTTATGAAACCCATACAAATATACATGTGTTAATTTATGTATGCTTATTGTATGTCCATCCCATAGACTGTCAATATGTATTGATGTCATCTATCTGTTGAGTGGGAAGTCAATTAGGGACTAATGAGGAAAAAACTAAACACAATTTTCACAAATCTAGATATTATATGATATTTAATACACATTTCACTGCCTAATTATCCAGAGAATGTAAATATATGATTATAAACTATTCAATTATAATTCATATCTGTTCCATGAGAGGCTGAACCTAAACATAATCTATCCTTATATCTAATGATTTACTGTCTTGTTACTGAACTTTATTGTCAGTCTATGTAACTGTCGGTTACACAGGGGATTGAAGTTATGTTTCTCCAAACTCCAAATGTGCAAATTAACATTCAACATATATTTACACACATGTAACATAGAAGATCAACCAGAGTGAAATCAGCACAGATCCAGATCCAGACGTTGGCCTGTCAGATTGTGGAGTGATAATAAAGAGCAAAGTGCAGAAGCAGCAAAGACGTGTGTATATGTTACGTGTGTGTGTGTCTTGTCTCACCTGCTCAGGTGTGTGTGTGTGTGTGTCAGTGATTCTCTGTGCAGATAGTCAACGTTTATGAAAGTGTGAGCGTACGAGCAGGAGTATAAACATCAGAGAGGAAGTAGCTGGAGCCATGCTGCTGCTTTAATTCTCCGTCTGATGATGTGATAAGAGCTGCGGCTTCACAGCATCGACCTGAGAGACGGAGGGACTGAGTCTGTTGCTGCTCTCGCTCTGAGTCGGAGCAAATGGTGTGTTTTCTCTCTGTTAGTGGATTATCACACAAGATGTTTTATTATGAACGTCTCCAGTTTTCAAAATGAAAGTCGTGTGTAATTGTCCTCATCACACGTTCTAAGAGATTAAAGCAGCAGTGTTTAAACACAGCATCTCCAGCCCAGTGAGTGTGTGTGTGTGAGTGTGTGTGTGACTGCTTACATAATCAGCCACTTGTAAACAGAGAGCAGAGGCGCTGGGCCGGCAGCAGCAGCAGCAGGACTTTCTAAATAACAGAATAACAGCTCCATTTCCTGTGAGTCCACAGGAATTTAGACTTTAGAGAATCTGTGTTTCAGAGATAAGTCAGCACTTCAAACACTCACGTACCACAACGCACACACTTCATCTGTGTTCATCGCTGTTTAAACGCTCACTTCTTTTAAAAAAATAAACCATAAAATCCACTTTCATGAAACTAAACTGTTTGTTCTCTGTCCTGGGTGGATAATTGGTCTGTAGCTGTCACCACACAGAATAATCAGCTTCACCAACGAGGTTTGTAAAGGTCGCAGGGTCAGAAAAATCAATATGTTTCCTTGTTGTCAGAGGAGAGAAGACGGCCCGTCTCACACATCTGGGTTTGAAGGACGTACAGCAGGAAGACGAGCTGCGAGGATCAAACAGCAGCAGCAGCGTTAAAGAGATCGGTGAACAACTGTCTGAGACGCTGTAATGACTCCTGATATGTAGACGCAGCTGATGAGCAGCTGGATTGATCAGCAATGTCACGGATCAATAGGTTTCTTCCATCTGAGAGATAAATGTGAACTGCAGGTTTTGTGTCAGTGGAAGCAGACGAAAGGTCAACAGGGTCAATAACAGGTCTCAGATCGATAGACGCCTCCGTCCTGAACGTCGTGCACAGTAAGAAAACAAGTTACATTTCATTATATCAAAATAACACTTAGATCTAAAGTAACATCAAGATCATATTCTGCTTTTCTAAACATCAATAAATCCCACTCTATCGCTCTGAGCCATCGAGGTTTGTTGTTGTTGTCCAAAAACCATTAAAACAAATGAGCCTTCATTACCACAAATGCACAAAACACTCCCCAGAGCAGCAAATATGGATTCATCCACTGAAAATAGTCCCTAAGAAACAAAACAAACACTGTTTCTGCTTATTCAATAAACAAAAAAGGAGTCATTTCTGTGATTATCTCACTCTTTATTTAATAATCTGACGTAAAGCCTGTATTTGTAGTTTTATTTGTGTTTATTCCAGATTTTTTATATCTGGAGGTTTGACGTCCAGCCCGACGGCGCCAGCACAGATTACGCTGCAGGATCAGTTCTCACCTAATCTGCACATATCAAACATAATTTAATCCAGATCCCATGGTGGAGATATCCACATCTGGGGTGATATAATCCAGACATAATCCAGATGTAATCCCAGAATTATCACCACCATCATCATCAACATGAGGGACGAGGAGGAGGAGGAGGGATTCATACACATCGGTGCTGTCGATGAAAAACTCAGTGTATTGATATAATATGAAAAATGAATGTGGATAATAATCTTATTTTACATCAGTATTAGATTTCATTATTACAGCAGAACCATCTGTGACTTTAGTGGGAGTTGTGTTATGTTGTGATTGCTGTCATCACAGTGAGGTTAGCAGGTGTAACGCCACAGTATTTGTTAGCTAACAAGCTAGTAAGCTAGCTTGTTACCTTGTCTAGGGACTTTATTAAGTTTATTACGTTTTTTTTCTTTTTTTCCCAAGAAGATCATGTATTGCCCAAAATGTTGAACTATCAAGTAAACAGACTGATATTTACAGGATCCTGAGGTTGATGGGGTTATTTTACTATTAAGCAAACTGAAATCCAAAATGGCGGATGCTAATGTAGCGAGAGGCATTCACAAGCTAGTTTGTTAGCTTGTTGAGGGACTTTGCTCCCTTTTTTTTATTGTATTTCATTTTTTAAATGGTGATTTTTCCAGAATGTTAAACTATTAAGTGAACAGGTTGGTATTTTAATGGTTGCTAGGGTTAATTAAAGCTGCATAGTGCTGTTGATGATTAGCAAACTGAAATACAAAATTGCAGATGCTAGTTTATTAGAAGCGCTAGCCGGTGCTATAGCTAGTCACGAAGCAGGAATTGATGATAAAAATGTGATGATAAAAATGTGACTTTTGATGAAGTGTATTGTCTTGTCAAGAACAAGGCAGGCAAATGATTAGATTAATAAGTTAGATTAATAAAACCATGTTTTATCTAATATAGCTAATAGCTTAGCATCCAGGTTAATCAATGATTACTTGTGATGAATAAATGACTCGCTCCAAACAGCAGCAGTGCCACCTTGTGTCATTTATAGAGTGATTGCCTGTTATTGATTGATTAGTAACTGACTTCAGTGAATCATTGTTGTTTTTCTTTTAAATGACAAAACAAAACAAACTTTTAAATATTATTGATGTAAAGACGTGTGACACTTTCTTTGATATGAATGACAGTTCAGGTGAAGGAATATTTGTATTTTATTTTTTGGGCCCAAAGCTGTAAACTGAGTTGTATTTGTGTGTGTAGGTGACAGCCAGAGGATTAGCTCTTTCTGCATTCCTGCTCTCTACATGGAACTATAGCCTGCAGCCGCTGCAGCCCAACACATGGCAAAAATGCCTTGGTCAGTGGTTTCCTTTGACAGTAAAACGCTTACAGGCAGCCCAGTGGGGCCGGCGGCGTTTCTGGGCTATGCGATGACCCGGTGGCTTTGGCGCGGGCCAACAGTGATGACGAGAGGCTTTCTATTGTGCTGTGAGCCTCTACGTTTGGCCTTTGCCAGAGTATAAAAGCCTGGGTCGAGTGTTGAAGAGACCAGCACGAGCCAGCCTCCCTCACACGGCACTGCAAGCTATACTAACGCAGGTAAGGACACACAGACACTGACACCAGAGCAGCCATCCTAGTACAGGGAGCAGAGAGACAACCACACATCATCCAGAGCACAGGGCCCACTCCCTGCCCACCACACCCAGGAAAACCACCCTCAGCCTGGGGAAAGACCCAAGCAGACATCCAGGGCCCCAATGAGCCTCCCACATTAAACAGCAGACCAAAGCCCAAAAACACACAGTCTACCTGCCTGTCTGGCCACGTTCACACCGAACCTCCACGTCTCCTTCCCTGCTCCTTCCCTCTCCTCTCCTCTGGGATCCTGTCACTTCCATTTACACCTCTATTTCTGTTCACCCCCTTGTCTTCCTCCATCTCTCACCCAGACTCTCCTGAAGCCCCTCACCATGTCTCAGACTGCCAAGTCCGCCTCCAGCCAGGGCACCGATGCCAAGGACAAGGGAGCCCCCGCTCCCGCCGCCTCCAGCAAGGCCACCAAGACCGGAGAGCCTGGCATGGGATCCTACAGAGTGAGTCACTGTGTGTGTGCAGCGTTACACACTGTTTTATTTAAAGGGTCAGTCCAGTTTATCCAGATTACAATGAAAACAGATCATTTGAGATAATCAGTGGGGTTTAGTGTTGTTTGGATGTGACAGAACGGACCAAGTATGGACGTTTTCAGCAGAACAAACACCCACAGTCGCTTTAAATGTGTGTGTTTTTGACATTTTATTAAATTTATTGCTAATTAGATTTAATTTAGTCTGAGTGAAATGAGCAAACAGTGGTGTTGAGGTGTAAATACAGCAGCAGTAACACACTGTGTCGGGTCCAGAGTGGTGTATACTGTAGTGTTGTGCATCAGTTGACTGTGATGGATCGAACATGAGTCTACTTTATGTTTGGAAAGAATTGAGTCATATTCAAACTAAATATTTATCCAGTGTGTGTGCATGTAACAGATGCTGCTGCTCAAACAGACAGTTGTGTGTCTGGTTTTATAGCTTCATGCTCTGGCTGTTGTGATGAAGTCTGACTGCTGCTGTGGTTGTAACGTGTTCTCCTCCTCCTCCGTCTCCTCCGTGCAGATCATGATGTTCGACCAGGAGAACTTCCAGGGCAGGATGATCGAGGTCCAGAATGAGTGTATGAACGTGTGTGACCGTGGCATGGATAGAGTGCGTAGTATCATTGTGGAGTGCGGCCCGTAAGTGGACACATTACAAACATGATTCACTTTGTGTTTCTCCTTGTTGTTACCTCTCCTCTAATTCTCCTCTCCCCTCCTCTTCTCCCCCCCTGTGCCCCCCCTGTGTCCGCCGGCCCCCCCTCTCCAGCTTTGTCGCCTTTGAGCAGACTAACTTCCGTGGGGAGATGTTCATCCTGGAGAAGGGAGAGTATCCTCGCTGGGATACCTGGAGCAACTCCTACCGCAGCGACTGCCTCATGTCCCTCAGGCCCATCCGCATGGTACACTCTCATCAGCATCATCATAATAATAATAATAATATACAAGAGTTATGAGTAGGAATATTATTATTATATTATTGTTTAGAGCTAGATATGAACCTAAAGACTTGCTGTGAGAAACTTTCAGCTTCACATTGAAGAACTTCATTATATTTTTGGCAGCTCTGCCTGAAAAACACCTGGAAAGATGAATTAGTTATCAACATAGTTCCTGATTACTTTTCTGAGCAAACACCCTTCAGCTCTGGGGTCGACTTTACTTTACTTTGAGATGTTTGCTAGTGATTAGGATTCATCAGCTGGTCTGACAGCAGCTCATCCAGACAGAGCTACGGCACAATTACAGAAATAACACCAAAACATGAATATAACAAATCATTAACTAATGAAGTTAGTGTGACACACAGACTGACTCTTGCTGTCTGCTCCGCTCCCTGCAGGACAGCATGGAGCACAAGATCTGCCTGTACGAGCTCTCCGACTTCAAGGGCAACAAGATGGAGATCCAGGAGGATGATGTGCCCACCCTGTGGGCGCACGGCTTCTGCGACAGAGTGGGCAGCGTGAGGGTGCCAGGAGGAGCGTGAGTACACACCCACACACGACACACACAACACACACCCCATTAGCTGCAGCTGCTCACAGCTCCAGGATGAATGGCTTCAGTGGAGGGTGAAGACTCGTCGTAGGTGTGTGTTTATGAGCGGCTGGTCACACAGCCCGCGAGAAAAAAACCTGCCTGCTCATTTTCCCTCATGTCAACTGAAGAGGAGGCTCTGTACTGCAAATATTGTCTCAGACACAGCTGCAGAGCGGCTCCACCACAATGTAGTTGTTCATGTAGAAGTAGGATGACATGTCATCACAAGGCTCAATGCTGTTGTTTTTTGTTGAGAACATCCTCAAGAACCTTTAGAGCCTCCTTCACCTCCACCGAGGTCTTCAAAGGACAGCTGTGGCGTTGGGCCTTCCTGTAGAGCTCATACACTGTCCTCAGTTCTCACTAGATGTTGTTGAAGCTCTTTGACCTCCTAAAATACCATTTGCAATTTATAAAGGAACCTTGGAACCTCCAAAAAGACCAATAGCACCTTATTAATTAGCACTAGAACCTCCTCAAAGATCTCTAGAACCTCACTGATACTCATAAGCCTGCTGCAGGTTGACCTCAGCATTAACCCTCCCTCCTCTCCTCTCCATGTGTCCCTCAGCTGGGTGGGTTACCAGTACCCTGGATACAGAGGCTACCAGTACCTGTTCGAGTGCGGTGACTACAGACACTACAACGACTTCTGCGCCTTCCAGCCCCAGATCCAGTCCATGCGTCGTATCAGGGACATGCAGTTCCACCAGAGAGGATGCTTCACCTTCACCTCCGCCAGCAAGTGAACGCCACCTGCAGGCCGGGTGCTGCCGTAGCCACGCAGCCCTCGCAGCTTTTTACTTCTCCAAATGAGCCCCTCTCTCCACTCCTTTCCTAAAATCTCCACCATCGTCGCTCCATCCCGAAGGAAAGACAGATCGAGAGCAAACAACACCGGACAACCTTAACTGACTTTTTATGGTGCTAAACAATAAACATGTTGTGAAAAACCTGAAACCTCACCTGGCTGGATTACCTTTATTCACTACACAGAAAGAAAACATACTCTCTGTAGGTGTTTTATTGTGAACTACTTGACTTTTTGTTTATTTTTATCTCCAAAGGCAGAATATCACTTGAATTCACAAGCCTAACTTTTAAATATCTCTTCTTAAACCTAAAATTAACCATAGTTACTGTATTTTGAATATATTTAAGCCCATAGGAGATGCCGTCTATTATGGGATATAGCCTATATTTACATAAAACCCACAGAAATCTGTAAATGACCTCTAGAACTTCCTCAAAAACAAATTAACCTCCAGCAAACAGTGGCACAATGATAAAACAAAAAAAATAGTGAAGCGCAAGTAAAAAGTATAAATGTATTTCATTATGCATTCATTAATAAATAAAGAGTACATACCTGACATAGCAAAGTTCACATCATGTAGTAGCTGGGTTACGTGCTGCCTTCGCGGGTCCTTGAAATCTCGGTAACTTATGATCTGCGGTTGTGTAATAAATTAATAACTGTGTCTTTGGATGTAGATAGAGGGAAAAGTTTACAGCAGAACATCATAAAATATACTATAGACATGTTGCGAGTGTCAAATTGTAATAATATTGATTTATCAATACTAAATATTTGATATAATTTGAGTATCGAGTTGAACGTTTTTGAATTCCGACAGCCCGTGAAGGCAGCAGCCTGCTTCATAACAGCTAAGGTAAAGCTAGCAGCCGGTGGAGGGTCTCACATCACACCGAGAGGAAGGAACCATGGCAGCGCTTTTTAAAGCAAGAAGAGGTGGGTACCTGCGGGGGGGGGGACGGGGACAACTGTATAAGAGATTATTAGAAAAAGAAACGCTGCTCTACCGTGAAGCACCATGCTAACCGCAGAGGAGCTCGATAACGTCCATTGAAAACACAGCAGAGCAGCAGTTAGCTTAGCCTGTTAGCCGATATAACATGAGGAAAAATACTTATTCCGTTGTTATATTCATCATTTTAACTGACGACTGGGCTGTAAAAACTTAATAAGAACCAACTTCTGTTATGTGAAGTAACAAACGCGGTGATAAATACATGTAGATAAAATAGCAAACAAGTTTCTGACAGTTAGCTCCCAGGCTAAGTCGCTAATTAGCATCGTTAGCTGAGAACTTTTAACCGTTACCGACTGATTTCCGGTTGAAGACAGTCACGGTAACCGGTTGTTTGATAGTTCACCCGTATTTAAAACCTGTTCTGGTGTTTTAAAACCTTCTCACAGAGAGAGAAGGTGACTGATGGAGTCCATGACCTTTCACCTACATAACACGAGTGAACCGGTGCTGCATTCACTGACCCAGGAGAGGAGAGCCGGTGCAAATTATTATCAGGATTTAACATTACACATTACAGTGTCATGCAAAAGTTTGTGCACCCCTTGTTTAAACTTTAATCTCTGTTAATGTGAACGGTTCAGCAAGTGGAAGATTCCCTTTCCATTTACACATATATTTTACATTTTCAAAACAACAGAAATAAAAGGAAAAGGTCCCTCAGCAGAGGTCTGGGTCCCTTGCATGTAGAAATAGTAAATATCTTGTCTGATACCTTGGTCAAAGTTCTCTGGGTTTCCTATTCTTTTGCAGCTGCTGCTTTGTTTCCCTTTTTCACTCTGAAACTGCAGAAAACTACAGAAGTACAAAAGGATAAAAGACTTTATGTCTTATGGAGATCATGTCATCTTCCACTTGATGAACTGTTGGTTTTAAACCAGGGGGGGGGTGGACAAACTTTTGCATGATGCCACGTGTAAAAACTACTATAAACTAAACTAGATGAAGTATTTGTGATGTGCTGACGGCTGTGTAGCTGGTGCTGAGCTGTAAAAGTGCAGGAAACAGAGGAGAGAGAGTGAATCCCACGACAGAGGAGAGGAAAACGTCCTGCACTCAGTCTTGTCAGTGAAGGGAGGCTGGACTCTGCAGCGGGACAATGATCCAAAACAGACCTCAACATCTAAAATAAGAATAGAAAGACTCTTCGCTGCTCTGAGTGAGCACGCTGCAATTACAGCTTTCTATTTCTTAGCTTCATAAAAACTAAAGAAAGATTATGGAGGATGAGTGTGTTGGGTTGTATTTATTTACATCTTTATACGGGCAAACTACTTTTGCATCAATTTGACTATGATTTAAGATAAAAAAGTGAATATTTGTTTATTTTCCCTGCATAATATTTTAGATATTTGACATTCAGTGACGTATAAGCATCATAACGAGCACAGACTTGTCAGAGTGATGGGAGTGGGTTCATCTCTCAGTGTCTGTGTGGTCATGTGAGGATGTTGTTAGTGTAACTGTAGCGCTTCTCTCTGCTCTCCTCGTCTCCTCGTCTCCTCAGCGTCCTGACAGCCGATTGGATCTGACTCCATCATAACAGATCAAGTCCAACTGTGAACTTTGTGAATCATTACTCCAGTAATAACATCCTGTGTCACTTCTGGCTCGCCGTGGGCAGCGCCGCGGCTGCAGCTGGGGCTCCCCCCTCCCTCCCCGCGCCGCGCTCCCCGCTCGCCGCCTGTTCGCTCCCGTCCTCAGACCGGTTAATCAATCAAAGGATCAGAGGAGAACTGGATCTGATCAGTGCAGACGTCCTGCAGCAGCACAGCCCCCCCCCCCCCCCACCCCCTCTCTGCAGGTTTACAGCTGATCAATAACAACCTCTTCTCTAGTTAAGAGCAGGTTTTCTCTCTGTACCTTCAAATTGATCAATTATATTTTAGATGTGGTTTGATTTGATTAATTTATTAGCATATGCGAGAAAATATATATATAAATCAGCAAAACATATAAAATGTCACAAATGTGCACAATAAGAATGTGATCAAACAGTTAAGAACAGTGATGTTGTGTGTGAGTCTAGATGGAAAAATAAGGTTTTACTACAGATAATTACTCAGTTAATTGCAAGAACATTATTGTGACGATATTAGCCATCAGTTATTTGATGTTTGCAGCTTCATTTACAGTTTTTCATAATTAGAAATAAAAGATTTAGTGGGTTGTTGGGAAAAACAAAACATTTTTATTTCATTTTTTATTGCATTTATTTACTTTATTGCAGGATTTTACAAGTCATTGATTCATGTTCCTTTGGAGCGATCCTACAAAATGTATTTATGTTGTAGTGGAAAACATCAAAGAAAATGAAAAAGTTCATGTAACAGAAAGAGAAAAAAAGGAATAATAATAGTAAAGGGAGAAAAAGGTGAGACAAGACAGTAAAATAAAGAAATAAACATAAAATAAACAAAAATATATGTATATAGAGGCTACATCCACATGCATGCACATTTCTAGAGATGGACTCTTTAGTTTAATTTATTTATATCCATCTTTTCAGACATTCTGGTTCTTGATTTCTGATTCTATATGTAATTTTTTCCATTTTGGAAATATTAATTACAGTTTATTTCCAGTTATTAAAAGAAGGTGAGATGGATTTTTTGCCAGTTTCTCGTTATTTGCTTCAGAGTTTCCTGTATAAACATTTTCAGCCGTCTCCTCTCGTCGCTGTTGGAAGATTCTTCGCTGTCGTTTTAATGTTTCATGGACCTGATGGTTATAAAATAACCCACGTTTTTATAGATAATAATAATCTGAAGCGAAGCGTCAGTGTCAGTCAGTCGGTCGGTCGGTGGGTGTGGGTGTTTTTATGAGACGTGTCAGCGAGTCGTCCGTTTGTTCCTTCGTTGGGAGGATTTCACCGCGTGTTGACAAAAGCACTTGTCGTTCCTGTCACTCGTCACTTTGAAGTGAAGTTTCTCAGAGAAGGAGGAGGAAGAGGAGGAGGAGAGGATGAGGAAGAGAAGGAGGAGGAGGAGGAGGAGGAGGAGAGGACGAGGAGAGGAGGGGAGGAAGAGGAGGAGGAGGAGGAGGCAAAGATTCCTCCTCAGGTTTCATCCCATCTCTGTTCATCACCGTCGTGTGTGTGTTTTTTCCACTCAGACACGTGAAGCGTCCGCTCGGCTCAGCGTCCGTCCCCTCCGGCCGCGTGGAGACATCCGTCAAATAAAAGACTAGAGAAACATGAAATCTGGAGCTGGAATCAGCTGATCGTAGTTGTTTGTCTGTTCTTTGTCTCCGTGCAGCCGTGATGAGCTGCGTCTCCTCCACAATGATTTGTTGCTGCTCTGTTGTGAAACATGAAGCTGATGTTGCAGCAGGAGGAGACGACAGAGACTCTGCTCCAGATAAATAACCGTCTCTTCTCCTCTCGTCTCGTCCTCAGCTCTCGGCCTGTGTCTCAGCGGCTGTCGAGGTTTCTCCCAGCTCGCCGAGCTCCCAGACACTCATCAGATCCTCAGACAGACCTGCAGGGACTTCGCCGACAGGGAGCTGATCCCCATCGCCGGCCGGCTGGACAAGGAGCACTCGTACCCCGGACAACAGGTACACACACCTGCAGGGACACAGGACAGTTAAAGATGATTCTAAATATTGATGGATCGGTATGAAACTCGTTAACGCTGCTGCTCTGCTTCCCTCCTGGCCAGATCTCGGAGCTGGGCGCGATGGGGGTGATGGCCATGGAGGTGCCGGAGGAGCTGGGCGGAGCCGGGATGGATTACCTGGCCTACAGCCTGGCGGTGGAGGAGATCAGCAGAGGATGCGCCAGCACCGGGGTGGTGGTGTCCGTCAACAACGTGGGTGGAGCCTCAGCAGAACTCACAGGCTCATATACATTAATATATATATATATTTACACTGCAAAAACTCAAAATCAAGCAAAGAATATTTGTCTTATTTCTTGTCAAAATGTCTAATTTCTAGTCAAAACTAATCTCATCGCATAAAAATTAACTTGTTGTCAGATAAATTTCACTTGTTTCAAACTAATTTTCACTTGAAATCAGTAGAAAAATCAGCCAATGGGGCAAGATTTTCTTTCTTATTACAAGCACAAAAATCTTGCCCCATTGGCTGATTTTTCTACTGATTTCAAGTGAAAATTAGTTTGAAACAAGTGAAATTTATCTGAAAACAAGTTAATTTTTATGCGATGAGATTAGTTTTGACTAGAAATTAGACATTTTGACAAGAAATAAGACAAATATTCTTTGTTTGATTTTGAGTTTTTGCAGTGTATATATGTGAGGTTAACGGTTCTGGTTCTGGTTCTGGTTCTGGTCCCAGTCTCTCTACATCGGACCCATCCTGAAGTTTGGCTCCGAGGAGCAGAAGAAGGAGTGGATCACTCCGTTCACCACCGGGGAGAAGGTCGGCTGCTTCGCGCTCAGTGAACCAGGTGCAAAACCTCTGATTGGCTGATTAGTCTTTGTTACGAACATTTAAAAAAAGAAAGAGAAAAGACAAGACATGTAAAATAAATAACACGTGTTCAAGTGTCCCCAAAAAACAAGAGCAGTATTCAGATTAAACAAAGTACAGTTGAGAAGGAGCAGATGGAAGCTGAGCTGCTCCATCATTCAGAGCAAAACAGAGTAAACCTCCGTTTATAAAAACCTTATGTTGTCAAAATAATATTCAACTCTCCAACTTCTTCTTTCCTCATCCTCATATCTTTTTAAAAACATGTTATTGTGTCATTTTAAAACAGTTTGTGCTGTTTTTGAGCCCCTTTTTCAGACTGTTCCATAATTTCACCGACTCCTCAGACTCAACTCAACTTTATTTATAAAGCACTTTAAAACAACCGTGCTGCACATAGAGACATAAAACAATTAAAGGCAATAAAATAAATTAAACAAACAGTAGAATAGTTGTTTCATTGCTTTTAAAAGCAAATGGAAACGATAAATAAAAGCAAACCATAAAACACTAAAACAAGAGCAGAGTTGAAAGCCAGGGAGTGAAAATGGGTTTTACGGCTGATTGATCTGCTCTGCTCCTCAGGTAACGGCAGCGACGCGGGCGCGGCGTCCACCGTGGCCCGTCAGGAGGGAGACGAGTGGATCCTGAACGGGACCAAAGCCTGGATCACCAACAGCTGGGACGCCTCGGCCACCGTCGTGTTCGCCACCACGGACAAGAAGCTCAAACACAAGGCACGCCGCTACGACGCTGCACCGATAACACCAGATTCACAAAACCTTCTTAAGACAAAAAAATCATCTTCTTGGAATATTCTCCCAAAAAGTTCTTAAGTATTTTCTCAACTTTCCTCATAAGTTTAAATAATATAAATGGTATTCTTCAAATCAAAGGGATAGTTCAACATTTAGTCAAACTGGCCCATCACCATAATCCCTATAGTCATAGCAGTAGGTTAATCACCTTTAATTGTCGGTGCAAGCTATTTTTAGAGCGGCGGAGCAGAGCCGTGAGCTGCTCAGAGCTACGCTACGGAGGCTCATTATGGGATTTCCCTCATCAAACTCATCAAATACACAATCCAACAACTCCACAACGCTCTGGTGGACAAG
>CM064904.1:26577733-26702733 GCA_030347415.2 Decapterus maruadsi | reverse complement strand
CTGATGACATCACACCTCCTCCAGGTGAACCGATGACCTCACATTTCCTCCATGATGACCTCACATCTCCTCCAGGTGAACCGATGACATCACATCTCCTCTATGATGACCTCACATCTCCTCCAGGTGAACCGATGACATCACATCTCCTTCAGGTGAACCGATGACATCACATCTCCTTCAGGTGAACCGATGACATCACATCTCCTTCAGGTGAACCGATGACATCACATCTCCTCCAGGTGAACCGATGACATCACATCTCCTTCAGGTGAACCGATGACATCACATCTCCTTCAGGTGAACCGATGACATCACATCTCCTCCAGGTGAACCGATGACATCACACCTCCTCCATGACGACATCACATCTCTATGATGACATCACATCTCCTTCAGGTCAACCGATGACATCACATCTCCTTCAGGTGAACCGATGACATCACATCTCCTTCAGGTGAACCGATGACATCACATCTCCTTCAGGTGAACCAATGACATCACATCTCCTTCAGGTGAACCGATGACATCACATCTCCTTCATGTGAACCGATGACATCACATCTCCTTCATGTGAACCGATGACATCACCTTCAGGTGAACCGATGACATCACATCTCCTTCAGGTGAACCGATGACATCACATCTCCTCCAGGTGAACCGATGACATCACATCTCCTTCAGGTGAACCGATGACATCACATCTCCTTCAGGTGAACCGATGACATCACATCTCCTTCAGGTGAACCGATGACATCACATCTCCTCCAGGTGAACCGATGACATCACATCTCCTACAGGTGAACCGATGACATCACATCTCCTTCAGGTGAACCGATGACATCACATCTCCTTCAGGTGAACCAATGACATCACATCTCCTTCAGGTGAACCGATGACATCACATCTCCTTCAGGTGAACCGATGACATCACATCTCCTCCAGGTGAACCAATGACATCACATCTCCTCCAGGTGAACCAATGACATCACATCTCCTCCAGGTGAACCGATGACATCACATCTCCTCCAGGTGAACCGATGACCTCACATCTCCTTCAGGTGAACCGATGACATCATATTTCTGGATAAAAACAGTCTTTGTTTTCACTGGCTGTGAGTTTGAGGTCACAGTGACTCACCACCTACTTAGTGTTTGCGTGCGCTCAGCTCCTGATTGTGTGTGTGTGTGTGTGTGTGTGTGTGTGTGTGTGTGTGCGTGTCCACGTGAGGGCACTGATTGCTCCACTGCTCCAGATCCAGCTTCAGGCTTCAGGCTTCCTGACGCTGAGACGCTGCTGATTGTGCTGATCCTGGTGATAGTCGCTGGGTGCTGCATTGTTTCCGCGCCGCCCTCGAACGCCCCGTTTAATGTTTCTGGGCTCTGTGTTTGTTTCCTCCGTTTCACATACAAACAAGTTCACATGTCACCGCTCACACGTGACCTTTGACCTCGTGACTGAGGCCCAGTCTGTTTTCATCAGTAACAGTTTTATCGGTTTTAAATTTAAGTCTTTTCTCTTCAAAACTTTTATTTATTGAGATTTTTTCCCCTTTATTGTTTCATAAACAACAACAAAGAGCCCAGATTGATACAATCAGCTTCATCGATCATGACAGAAACACATTGAACTCTCTTATCGTGCAGTTTTTTGTTTTACAGACTTTTTATTTGATTTAATGACTTTTCTCGTAAACAGGCTGAAGTGTGTGAGTGTAAACAAATGAAAAACTGGTAAAATTTCAAGACAAAGTTGGGGACCTGCTTGAACCCTGTCAACCCTCCCACTTTGAGAAGCATTGACATATAGTTTAGATATTAGTTGTGTTGTACTGTGTGTACTCAGAGCCCCTCTAGGCAGGTCAGGCCACTCGGCGGCCATCTTGGCAACGCCTCGAAAAGCCCAAAGAGACCAGACCCCTGTCTAAATGAATGGGATGATGGTCAAATCCACGCATTAACGTTACAGCAGGACAGAAAACATATATACATGATCACCGGTGAAATGAAATACACCAAAAAAAACATAGACTTTACCACAGAATGACGTTTAAATCGCTATTGTATACTGAAATATTTAGGCATTTCCAGTGGATACTGAGTTTCACCACTGACTTCAAATAATTTCCCTTCAATTTTTAATAGAAGCCTATTCTTCTTGGCGGGGGGACTGTAATCTGTAATCTGCTCTATTGTTATTTTATTTATTCTGACATTTTGTGTCGTCGGTTCCAGTCGAATCATTTCATATATTATAGTTATTAGGCTGTTTGTTGTTTTTTAATGCAACAAAATCATTCTGCAGGAATCTCAACTATTTCATTCAAACTAATTGGCGTCCCCCAGGACGTTTGGATAATTAGTATCAGTGCCCCCCACCCTCCTCCCCCATGTGTTTTTATTGTCGAATAAACACAAACATCAGTTCATAAACAACAAACAGAAACGGTTCATTCATTTAAATCCATTTATTAGAAAAAAACTTCTTTTTTTTAATGAATGAAAACTTCATATAAAAAATGACATCAAGTAGAAAAACAACAACAACACACTGTACACAACGCATTCATATGCAAATGAGCTCCTTCCATCACAGCGTTGGAGCGGTCGGTTCACTATTTACAATGAAGCTGAGCGCGCCTGCACGATGACGTCAGTGCAACACCTGTGGCAGCGGCTTCAGCCTCGCCCTGATTGATCTCTGTTAATAATTGATAAAAATAAAGCTCCGCCCACTCACTCATTAGAAAAACAGATAAATAAACCTCCGCCGCCTCATCACATCACTTTTTTTTTTTACACTCTATAGTCCGTTCAACATCAACATCATCAACAACAGTCTCACGTGCCGCTCTCTCTGCAGGCTCCGCGCGTTTGCGTGCGTCTGTGGCACGCGCACACGCGCTCCCAGCGGGTCACAGACAAACTTCACTGGAGTTAAAGGAGGATTCCGGTTTTTTTAGACGTAGTACTTCTTGTCCATGTCGGAGCCGGGCAGCGTCTTGGTGGGGGCGTACTTGATGGGGGCGACGCCGCGCACCACGGAGGAGAAGGAGCAGCAGAGCAGCGTCCCGCCGAACAGCAGCAGCGCCGCCGCCGCCCAGCCGATGTAGATGGCCGCTCCGATCTCGCGCTTCTTGGACGGAGGCACCTGCGGGTCGTAGAAGTCCACGATGATGCTGTTGGCCATCCAGCACAGCGGCACGAGCACGAACAGCCCGCTCACGATGTACACCACCCCGCCGGCGTTCACCACGCGCGCCTTCAGCGCCTCGTCGCGGATGCAGTTGGTGCACTGCGCGCCGGCCACCGTGACCGCGAGCCCCACCACCCCGAGCACCGCGGAGATGATGGTGAGGGCGCGCGCCGTCTGCAGGTCCTGCGACAGCGCGAGCATCGAGTCGTGGACTTTACACTGCATCTGTCCCGTGCTCTGCACCACGCAGGACATCCACAGCCCGTCCCAGATGGTCTGAGCCACCACGATGTTGGAGTCGATGAAGGCCGTCACCTTCCACATGGGCAGGCCGCACGCGACCATCACCATCAGGGAGCCGGACACACAGAGCGCGAGGCCCAGGAACTCCAGGCAGGCGGCGAACATGATGCAGCACAGGAGTGTGTGTGTGAGAGAGAAGGTCTGTGGTCCTGAGAGGAGGAGGAGGAGGAGGTGCAGCAGCAGGAGGTGCAGCAGCAGCAGCAGCAGGAGGTGCAGGTTCCTCTGGTCTCGGGGTCTCGTGCGCACTGAGCCAGCTCCACTCAGCTCAGACACTTTTAAGGGAGCGAAGCTGCTGCTGAACTTTGGGCCAATCAGCAGTGAAGGCATCTCACTCAGCCAATGAGAGCAGCGACATCTCTAACACACTCACACGCACGCGCGCACACTGGTGCACGCGGGGGAGCTGCAGATGTGTGTGTGAATGTGTGTGAGGTCTCTTCCTGTGATTCAGAGACTGAGGAGGAATTTCCAGCTTTTTATTTAGGTTAATCAACACACACACACACACACACACACACACACACACACACACACACACTCTCATGTTCTGAGGAACATGTTGGTTTTTCCTGTCAGACCCTCGGACACGTGAAGTCTCGTCCTGGTGCAGATCAGGATGAGGACAGTGCCCCCCCCCCATCGCTCACATGTCCAACGGGGCACACGCGTCTGATCAGGAAGAGAAATAACTTTATTGATCTGAATAATTCATTTAAATTCATGTAAAACCTCTGATGCACGTTGCCTTCAGGGACAGTTGTTCATCAACAGTCTCTGTGTTTCCCTCTAAAACAACTCTGTGTGGTAACGTTGTGTTATTATCTCATAGCGTGGTGAATGTGCAGGTCACAACTTGTCCACCAGAGCGTTGTGGAGTTGTTGGATTGTGTATTTGATGAGTTTGATGAGGGAAACCAAGAAATCCCATAATGAGCCTCCGTAGCGTAGCTCTGAGCAGCTCACGGCTCTGCTCTGCCGTTCTAAAAATAGCTTGCAACAAATCTACTGCTATGATTACAGGGGTTATGGCGATGGGCCAATTTACCAAAATGTTGAACTATCCCTTTAACCGTTGTTCATGTTTCCTGCAGCAGAGCTGACGTCCTGGTTCATGTTGCCTGTGATCTGGACCTAGTTTATGCGGCGGAGGGATACGACCAGGTGGCTCTGCAGTCGTTCATCGTTGCACCAACGTCTCCTCCACAGTCAGTAGTATTATGGGATGTTTCTGTCTGAGCCACAGGAAGCGGCTCCATTGTGCTGCGGCCGCTCCGATGAAAAGTTCCTTCAACTCGTCGCTTGTTTGTGAGTTTTTAAGTGGAGACGCACAACGAGGCCTGAGGCGACCCCACACACACACACACACACACACACACACACACACACACACACACACACATCCTATACATCCTACACACACTGCAGAGTCAGCAGACGGAGCAAAGCATTCTGGGACGTCAGAGCTCCAGTTTTTATTTAACTTTGCTGTTTTCAAAAGTTTGAATCAGACGACGCCCACAACGCTCTTCATCTTCATCTTCATCATCTTCATGGAGGTGATTAGTTTGAAAATAGCATCCTGTGTGTGTGTGTGTGTGTGTGTGTGTGTGTGTGTGTGTGTGTGTGTGTGTGTGTGTGTGTTTAGTGCAGACAGATCATGCGTGTCGACCCCTCCCTCTCTAATGACTCTGCTGCTGCTGCTGATGGTGAAAAACTCAAACTCCTCCAAGTTCAAACGTTCGTGTTCCTGCAGCTTCGACAGGAAAACCAGGTTTTTATTAAAAAAGCATAAAACACAACAACACAAACATTACACAACATTCCTCTGACTGCACTGATTAGAATGAGTCATTTAATTAACAATAACTATCTATAAGGTCTGATAGGATTTTGTATTTGCATCTTGCATCGTTATTGATGTTCATTACATCAATGTTTAAAGGACAATTCCAGGCAAATTCAACTCAGGCTGTATTTTCCAAACATTTTATGTCTAAAAGCAGGAATCTGAAGGTTTTCAGTCACAGACGACGTCAGACGTCGACTCCAACAGGAACCAGAAGTTTATTTACTGCAACAAACCAACATGTTTACAATACAATACAATACAATACAATACAATAAAACTTTATTGTCCACCATGGTGGAAATTTGTCTTCGGCTCACCACAGTAAAATACAAACTTGCAATTTAAAAACATATACACATGTATGGTGACAGTGTATATGTTTTTAAATTGCAAGTTTGTATTTTACTGTTGTAAAACTAGATCTAATTCAAAGTCTGAAGGAGTGGAGACCCAAGTTGACGCTCGGTGTGAACTGATGGAAAAACTTTATTAATGTACTGAAAGGAAAAAACTATCTTGTTGTTTATTCCTAATATGATAATAAAGACAACAACAACAACAATAGAAGATGACATGTTGTTGTCTCTGACAGTTTGGTGTTGAATCCATGTTTTTGCAGCCGTTTCCACATTTGTGATTTATTTTCATTTTTCAATGAACTGTTTTTTGTTTTGTTCGTTTCTAAAGTCTCTAATCACTGCAGCGTGTGTGTCTGTGTGTGTGTGTCTCTCTGTGTGTGTCTGTGTCTGTGTGTGTGTGTGTGTGTGTGTGTGTGTCTGTCTCTGTGGTTATTTCTGGACTGATAAAAACTCTCAGTGTAGATTGTTGCATCCGCAGGCAGCAGAGAGACATAAACACAACACAACCTGTGGTGCATTCGTGTCCCGTCGGGAAAAAAGGAGATTCTATAGAAAGTTTTTATCTTGAGCAGGAATGTTTTCTTTGTTTTTTAGGTTCAGTTTGTGAACAGATGGACAGATGGACGTCTTGTCTTCACTCTGCAGCTGGTATGATGATGATGATGATGAGGAGGAGGAGGAGGAGGAGGAGGAGGAGGAGGAGGTGCTGCTGGTGCCTTCGGATGCCACGGCTGATAAACACAAACAGGGTGGAGGAAACTGGCTGCAGAGATAAAGTCAAACTGAAGCTCAACTCTAAATATTTGTGCTCAAGTGCAGGTTTTTAAAGCACAAGGAGTCTCAGAATAACTCAGCACCGTGTGTGTGTCTCTGTGTGTGTGTCTGTGTGTGTCTCTGTGTGTGTGCGTGGACCAGATCTGATGATGGCCTTTTCAGATCGGGGACAGAGGTGGCAGGTGGCGGCGCAGCATGGACGTCAACATCTTGCTGACAAACAACATTCCTGCAGCAAAAAACACAATCAGCTCCGAGTCTGGAAAGCTCATTATTTCCGACAGTTGAGTGCACATACACACAAACACACACACACACATGCATTGCACGCACACACACATGAACACACGTGTGCACGAGGAGGAGAGCAAGTCATGATGTCACGTAGTAGGTGAGTAGGTCATAAAAAAGGTTTTCCTGCCGGCTCAATAACACGAGCGCAACGACTTTTAATTACAGTCCGGCCTGAGGAGGCTGCCAACAGGAGCTCACGCACAACGTGCACAACCACTGTGTGTGTGTGTGTGTGTGTGTGTGTGTGTTGCATGCGTGTCCTCACACAGCCAGATGCTTCCTCCTCTTTCTTTGGCCCAGTGTTTACAGTTAAACAAAAACCTCACTGTGAAACACTGAGATTTACGACCGTCAGTGAAGTAGCACTTTGTCCTGAAGCTCTGAGTTCAGACCCACTGGACACGTCAATCAAAGATCCTCGACTCTGACGGGATGGGTCACTACAACCTGCTCCAATGATATGAAACGGTTCACTTCCTGTCTCCTAAAGTGGGCGTGGCCACCGTCCCCTCCACCTCCTGCTGTGAACGTGTGTGTGTGGATTTATAAAAGTTGTCGTTAGAGGGAAGTGAGATATTTATGATAACATCAAATATTTACAGTTAACAGTTATATTTAACATTTTAGTTAGCGTGGGCTTTTAGTTGACGTTGCACATAGTGAGATGGACAGGAAAGGGAGGCAGAGAGAGGAGGGAGGATGACGGGCAGGAAAGGTTACTGGAAAGTCATGAGATGATTATTCAAGTGTTCTTCTGGCCAATTCATGCAAAATAAACACACGAGGAAGACAGACGTCCTCCTGTCTTCAGCTGAAAAGGGAAGAGGTCGCTCCTGCTCAGCTCAGATAAAACTCCACATCGGTGCCGGTGCATCAGGAACAAAAACCATGGAGAGAGAAAAGAAAGTTCCACCGCACACAGTGGTGTATATTCAACTCATTTGTTGTTAAAATACAGCAGCAACGCGTTTCACCCTCTGGGCTTCATCATCTTTATTGTCATTCTAGTGCAAAATCATCTAAAAGTACATCTGAGACGGTGCAACATGTAAAAAGACAAATCAATCACATCATAAATAAAACAAGTGAATCCAGACGTTTCAGTCTGAGTGAGTCACGCCGACAGTAGCGACACACTTTTACTTCAGAAGCAGGACACATTCAGGTCGTAACGCCGACACCTGTGACCAAAACACACAGCGTCACTTTCATCTTCAACATGACTCACAGAGCACGTTGTGTTGTGTTGTGTTGTGTTGTGTTGTGTGGTGAAAACAGATCAATCAGGGTGTGTGTGTGGGCTCTGACTCTGTTGGTTATGGCCGACACCACTTCCTCCAAACGAGTCCAGTGGTGCTGCCGCTGTGCGTAATCCTCGTGTTCCTGCCATCAGCAGACAATACAGATCAAAAACCCGGCCCAACATTAAACACATCTGCCAAGGCCTCGCGCCGCTGCGAGCGCCAAACGGCCCCGCGGCCCCCGCGGCCCCCACGGCCCCACGGCAGGTGACATTTCATTGTGGATAATAAAAATGAGTTGATGTGGAAAAGGAGGAGGAGAATATTCCCAGGCTGCTCCGAGAACAATGGAGGGGAAGGGAAGTGATAAGAGACAGGACATCCTAACATCTCAGCCCCGCCCCCCCCCCCCCCCCCCCCCCCTCTCCAACCCCCGCCCCCACCTGGCAGCTGTGCAGCTGTCAGTCACACAACAACACCGGGAAACACAACCAGACACAAACTACAACCTAAACTGACTGTTTGTTGTTGTTGTTAGGTTAATGGACGGTGTGCACAGAGATATGAGCAGCAGGTTAATGTGATGTGGGAAAAGAATCTTTTTTTTCTACATCTCGTGACTCTAGTTTTATTATTTAGGGGCCGACCCCCAGGTTTGAAACCAGTAACTAAACTATAGACCTACTAAAAGTGAAAGATGAAGTTAAAATCAGATCAATAACTCAGGATCAATGACAGGATACTTTAGTTTTTACTTATAAGCTACATTTTCCTTGCAGTACTTTTATGCAAGTTGTATCATCATCGCTTTATTTTAATGTTACATTACTGTATTGGTAGCCTAGTTTTACTTAGGTCAAGAAAATATAGACACAAAGACGATTGATCAATGTATAAATAAATATCAGTGACAGATAGAGGCGTTATAAACTGAACATGCAGGATGACTAACAGCTGCGTTGACAGGTGATGATTTAGGACAGGTGGCTATAGTTAAGAAAACATCCAGCTGCAGCTGTGGTCCGTCATGTTGCCGGTAAATATTCAATTCAATGGAGCAGACTTACTGGCTTCGCTGTGTGTTAATGGCTTCAGTAGAAACACAGCTCGTTATCAGTGAGGGGAAGTTGTGCAGTCGACTTTCAAATGAAGTTCAGAACCAGAGTTTGAGCCAGAAGTGAAGTCAGAGGGTCGAGGACTGAAGGGAGGGAAGCAACTCTGGAGTCAAGCTGAGTTCAGAGGAGGCGAATAAAATGAAATGAAAAAAATGGGGGAAAAAATAAATAAAATGAAGTGCTGAGCTAAGATTAGCTGAGTCACACCCTGATGGTGATCCAGTGAAATTGTGTTGCAACTATAATGTAGCTACTACTATAATGTTATTTTTTAAACTATTAGTGATTTTAAGTCACCTGTAGCATCATAACTGCCTTTTCGACGTTAATAACAAATAAAACTGTTTGAAAATCGGTCAATAATGGAGCAAATTGTGGTTAGTAGTAGCAACATGCCCCTTCTGATAAGGCGGGCTAATTGAGCCAAGATGGCGGCCGTGTGGCGACGCAGTGTCATCGGACAGCAGCCGCCACAGACAAACCTGAGGAACTTCGACGTGAAGAAGCAACAGAATGAACAGGTGATGATGTCTGACATGTTTTTATGTTAACTAATAAGTTACCAACCGCTAACAACCTTTACATTTACGCCACTTTGCATTCGTTTGTTTTGTTTTTGCCGCTGCTTGAATGCGCGTGGAGGAAGCGTTGTGTTACGTCATGACGTTCCGCTGTTACCATTGCGACGACGGATGCGGTACAGGTTACAAGGCAGTGCAGAGAGAGAGGGTGAGTAAAACAGACTTTCATAAACTATATACAACTTTTTAATTGACGTTTAGTCACTGTACAGTTTACAACAATAATACCACGGTTTTACTCCTACTCATTGTTACAAACATAGGTGTAAGTTACCGTAACCCTTTTCAGACAAGGCTGCTTTATTTAGCGCATTTCATACCAAGCTGCAACTCAATGAGCTAGGCTACATGAAAACAAAACATGGAAGATAAAAACATACAATTTTATAAATTAAAAGAAAAGAAAAGGGAAATATTGGAACACAATTACAAGCAAGCAAAAGGAAATAAAGTGCTACAGGGGAAACAAATATTAGTCAAAATAGAGCATAAAATATGAGTTGAGCATGAAATATTGATTTGTATTAAAACATTTAAGATGACTAAGATTTAAAGTTATTTAAAAGAGCTCAACATGAAAAGAGAAATGTCTTCTTACAGTTGGGGCAGAGTTACAAAAAACATCAAAGAGAATCTATCAGTGACTTGTTGTTCTGTGACTGTAACTCCAGCTGCTTGTAGCGACCACATCCACATCAAGATGCCGAGGAAAGCCAGACGAGTGACGACAGCAGAGGATCACAGAGAGCTGGACCAGGCTCTCCGTGGCGTCACCGTCTCAGAGCCGCCACCAGTGTGAGCATCATCCACACAACATATTCCCCTAAGATAATACATTTAACCTCATGATGTAATGACAACACATTTTGTTACATAATGCATCAAATTGTTACCTTTTTTTTTAAAATAAGAAAATGCAACACCTGCATTTTGTAATAATTTGGTCCGTTACGTAACAACTTTTTACAAAATGTGGCAAAGTTCATTAGGCTACACATTGCGTTCAAGATTTTTATTACAGAATGTGGCAGATGATGACATCATGAGGTGAAATGTTAAATGTATTACATCATTACACACTGTGTTGCAGCCTGAGCTTTGAGGTGGTCTACCCTGAGTCCTACACGTCCAACGGTCCCGACGAGGACCGACTGGTGGAAACCGCAGAAAACTTCCAGCGTCAGTTTTCCCTCCTGTTTCCCGACCGCAAGCCGCTGCTGCTGTGTCCCGTCAACGAGTGTGGCGTGGAGGTAACGCAGGACGAGTATAGTTTAAACAGATGTGCGTAATGGCTCAGTGTCTTCATGTTGACGGTAAATATTCAGTTGAATGGAGCAGACTTACTGGCTTCGCTGTGTGTTAACGACTTCAGTAGAAACACAGCTCGTTATCAGAGAGGGGAAGTCGTGCCGTCGACTTTCATATGAAGTTCAGAGTTTGAGCCAGAAGTGAAGTCAGAGCGTGTCTCTGTCTCAGCGTGTTTTGTTTTTCTGACATTTAGAAGTTCGTGTGTACGACTCTCCGTCCCACGCTGACCGTCCACCCTGACGTCTTCGACTGGGACGGCAGCGCCTCCTTTGTGGCCAACTTCCTGTCTCTGGAGCTCCTGGAGCCGCCGGTCAACCTGGTGAGAGTCCACCTGTCCTCGCTGTCTACACATCTACACATCTACACATCTACACATCTACAGATCTACACATCCACACATCTACACATCTACACATCTACACATCTACACATCTACAGATCTACACATCTACACATCTACAGATCTACACATCCACACATCTACACATCTACACACCTACACATCTACACATCTACACATCTACAGATCTACACATCTACAGATCTACACATCTACACATCTACAGATCTACACATCTACAGATCTACACATCTACACACCTACACATCTACACATCTACACACCTACACATCTACACATCTACACATCTACAGATCTACACATCTACACATCTACAGATCTACACATCCACACATCCACACATCTACACATCTACACACCTACACATCTACACATCTACACATCTACACATCTACACATCTACACATCTACAGATCTACACATCTACACATCTACACATCTACAGATCTACACATCTACACATCTACACATCTACACATCTACACATCTACAGATCTATACATCTACACATCTACACACACACATCTACACATCTACAGATCTACAGATCTACACATCTACACACACACATCTACACATCTACAGATCTGCACATCTACAGATCTACATCACATCTACACATCTACACATCTACACATCTACACATCTACACATCTACACATCTACACACACACATCTACACATCTACAGATCTACAGATCTACACATCTACACACACACATCTACACATCTACAGATCTGCACATCTACAGATCTATACATCTATACATCTATACATCTACACATCTACACATCTACACATCTACACATCTACACATCTACACATCTACAGATCTGCACATCTACAGATCTATACATCTACACATCTACAGATCTACACATCTACACACCTACACATCTACACATCTACACATCTACACATCTACACATCTACACGTCTACAGATCTACACATCTACAGATCTATACATCTACACATCTACACACCTAC
Organism: Decapterus maruadsi; assembly: GCA_030347415.2. Lineage (NCBI taxonomy): Eukaryota > Metazoa > Chordata > Actinopteri > Carangiformes > Carangidae > Decapterus > Decapterus maruadsi. The sequence goes on along the minus strand of CM064904.1, from coordinate 26,690,362 downwards.
ACATCTACACATCTACAGATCTACAGATCTACACATCTACACACCTACACATCTACACGTCTACACATCTACACGTCTACAGATCTACACACCTACACATCTACACATCTACACATCTACACATCTACACGTCTACAGATCTACACATCTACACATCTACACACCTACACATCTACACACCTACACACCTACAGATCTACACATCTACACATCTACACATCTACACGTCTACAGATCTACACACCTACACATCTACACACCTACACATCTACACATCTACACATCTACACACCTACACACCTACACATCTACACATCTACACACCTACACATCTACACACCTACACATCTACACACCTACACACCTACACATCTACACATCTACACATCTACACACCTACACATCTACACACCTACACACCTACACATCTACACATCTACACACCTACACATCTACACACCTACACATCTACACATCTACACACCTACACACCTACACATCTACACACCTACACACCTACAGATCTACACACCTACACATCTACACACCTACACACCTACACATCTACACATCTACACACCTACACATCTACACATCTACACGTCTACAGATCTACACGTCTACAGATCTACACACCTACACACCTACACATCTACACATCTACACATCTACACACCTACACATCTACACATCTACACATCTACAGATCTACACATCTACATCTACACATCTACACATCTACACGTCTACACACCTACACGTCTACACGTCTACACGTCTACACGTCTACACATCTACACATCTACACATCTACACGTCTACACGTCTACACGTCTACACGTCTACACGTCTACACGTCTACACGTCTACACGTCTACACGTCTACACGTCTACACATCTACACACCTACACGTCTACACGTCTACACGTCTACACGTCTACACGTCTACACGTCTACACACCTACACGTCTACACGTCTACACGTCTACACATCTACACATCTACACATCTACACACCTACACGTCTACACGTCTACACGTCTACACGTCTACACGTCTACACGTCTACACATCTACACATCTACACACCTACACGTCTACACGTCTACACGTCTACACATCTACACACCTACACACCTACACGTCTACACGTCTACACGTCTACACGTCTACACATCTACACATCTACACACCTACACGTCTACACGTCTACACGTCTACACGTCTACACATCTACACATCTACACATCTACACATCTACAGATCCCATCAGGCTTTGCCAGAGATTTCTTGGTTTGGTTTGACTCAACATGTCAATATATGGAACACAACTCACAGTGGCGAGGAACAATATGTCAACACTTAGTTTCCTAGTTTTCTGCATTAATCGGTCATTTAATGTGTCAGATCTACATCTAAGTCACAAGTATGAACAAACACAATGTGTTTAACCTGATACCACACAAACAGTTATAATACTTCATGTCTTTATTGAACATATCCATTAAACATCCTCAGTGCAGGTGGAAGAAGTAGCCGAGGGAAGCTTTGGGTTTAATAAGTGTTTGAAGCTCAACCCAGTGTTTCCTGCAGCTGCAGGTCAGAACTGCATCAACTGGTCCAAGCTGCTGGTCTCTAGTCCTGCAGCCGTTACAGTCACCTGTAGTTCTTCATAAACACACACACATGCATGCACCTTCCAGATCCTGACAGTGTGTGTTTTTCTCTCCCAGCCCAGGTTCCTGTTCTCCTCCACGTCGGTGCTGCAGAGTCAGAGAGCCACGTGTTTTGAGTTTGCCACCCTGCTGTGCAGCCTGCTGCTGGGCTCCGGCTTCAACGCCTACTGCGTCAGCGGCTACGCCGACAAGGACGTGTGTCTGCGCGACCACAGCCACCAGGACTGTCCTGCGCTGGACTCCCAGATCCAGGTAGGAGCCGCTCTGCAGGTCGGAGGGCGGAGAGTGGGCGTGTAGAAATATACAGTTGACCAGTGCTAGTGGAGTTTTACAAACGTCTACTGCTCAGCCATACTTTCACCTAGAGACTTCATTTCAACTTTAAACTGTAGACACAAGTCTTGTGTATTAGTGTGTGAATCCACGTTTTGATAGGTCATATAGTTTTTGATCAATCCCTGATCAATGACCATGACCATATTTGGAGAAATTATGAGATTATAATGGGCACAAAAAAAATCCATATTTTTTCTCTTTCCACACTCCTTCTGGACACAGTTTACACTCTACACACATGATTTTTTTCCATATTTGTAGACAAACTTGTTCTGTTTCTCACCATGTGTTCAAAATATCAGAGAGACTTACAGAATTTAAATTATCAGCCTCTAAGTGCGGCCACGTCTGTCTCTGCTCCTCAATGACTCCAATACAAAGATTTTCTGAGAGAAGCAGAACGGACCGGTCTCCAAAATATTTTATTATTATATTACATTTAATATTTTCTGGTATTAAATGTTTTGTATTTTCCTGTACAGGCTGGGATGTTGGACAAGGAGGCTCTGGAGAATAAATACCTACAGAAGAACGACTGGGAGTACGAGTTCAAGAGTCAGTTTCTGGTGCGGCGAGAGGAAGCGAAGGCTGCACGGCTGGAGAAAGAAAAACAACAGAAGGTAAAGTTGTAACGCCTACACGGTTCTACAAAGTGTGAACAAAGCTTATGTTGTTTTGATTATAATCTTGTTTTATCCTGAAGGTCTGAAGGAAACGATAAACATTCATTGATCAGAATAAACGCTGCTGAATTTAGTGTGAAACGAGTTAGGCTATATATTGGTTGATTGATAATAATAATAATAACTTCGCACCTTTAAAAACATACATTTACAAAGTGCTGCGCAAAACAACATACTGTAAAAGAGACAAAAAGTCACAAATGCCATAAACCATGGAGCGCCCAAGCATTACAGCAACACAAGAACCCAACAACATGCTGAGACCACTGGGACTCAGATTAAAGTGCAGGATGCAGTTAATCAGATAAAATAAATAAAAGGGGGGGGTATGAGATAAAAACTAATAAAATGAGGTACAGTAAGATGAGAAAGATGGGATAAAAGAGTTAAAACAGAAGAAGGTGTAAAGTAAAACAAAGAGCATCTGAGTAAAACAGTGAGATAAAATAAATGATGATGATAATAAAAAAGGCTGCTGCAGTAAATAAAATGTAACCAAAGCCCTGTGATCTCCAGCAGTTTCCTATGGTGTAGAGCAGAGCTTCTCAACCTTTTTTACATTAAGGGCCCCTACATTGACACAAATTAGACCATGGACCCCCATTGGACAAATTTTTTAAGCAAACACCAGAAATACTTGTTCTGAGACTGGATAATGTTACTTTTTTTGTACATTCAAATTAGGGCCAATGGCGTGAATTTTTGGAAATATTATAAATATTATAGAGACATTTCTGGAAAAAAGTGGTACAATTTCTCCAAAATGTTTTAAACATTTGTAAGAAGAAGTGGTTTAAAAAATTCTCAAAAAAAGTTTATTTTCTACAAAAGTGGTAAATTCTCAAAAAAAAAATTGAATTCTTAAAAATAAAAGAGAAATTCTCCCCCCAAAAATTGTTATTCTCAAAAAAAAGAAATTCTCAAAAAATTGTAATTATCAAAAAAGAAATTTTTTTAATTCTCAAAAAAAATTTGAAATTCTCAAAAAAAAAAAAATTCACAAATTTTTTTTTTTAATTCTCCAAAAAAATTTGAAATTCTCAAAAAATATTAATTCTCAAAAAATATTTTTTTTTAATTCTCAAAAAAAAAAAGAGGAAATTCTCAAAAAAAAAATTCTCAAAAAAAATTTTTTTTTTGATTCTCAAAAAAAAATTGAAATTCTCAAAAAAAAGGTTTTTTTTAATTCTCAAAAAAAAAAATTCTCAAATTTTTTTTTTTGACAGATTAGACTCACAAAAAACCGATCCTAGAATTTCATGAAAAATGATAATCCATTGAACTCTCCCATTGATTATTGAGAAGGTGGTGTAGAGAAAAGCCTCTCTCTGTCCTACAGGGGACGGAGGCAGGAAAACAGCTGATTAGTGGTCCACTGCTGGGTGCTGGTGTTGGCGGGCAGAAACTCTGTCAAGGAGAACTTCTTCATCGAGCCTCTGACCGGGCTCAGGTCAAAAAATGTTACCAAAATATCCTTTCAGACTGGAAAAAACTACGTTTTTTGCAGGAGAAGCAATACTTTCATTATGTTCCACTGCAAACCGCTCAGTAGATGTATTACGTTTTTTTCAAAATATTGGTTTTAATAAATATTCTAGGACATGGTTCAACCTGGAAGATTTAAAAAAATAATCTTGTTTAGCTCATAAAAATACAAAACTGAGAAATTCTGTGTGTGTTTTTGTAATTCTCAACAAATCCAGTTTTCCCAGGGGGCAAAAAAAACAGAAAAATGGAATTATCAGAAAAGATTTTAGGAATTCAAGGAAAAACAATTAGAAATTCTCAAAAAAAAAATTAATTCTCAAAAAAAAATTTTTTTTTAATTCTCCAAAAAAAATTGAAATTCTCCCCCAAAAAAATTAATTCTCAAAAAAAAACAAAAATTTTTAATTCTCAAAAAAAGTAGAAATTCTTGAAAAAAATGGAAGGCAAAAAAAAAAAAAATGTTTTTGTAAAAAATTTTTTTCAACATCCCAAAAAAAAAAAAATCTTTTGACAAATTCTCATGAAAAATTATTTTTCAAATTTATGGAGAACATTTTTACCTAACACATAAAGGAAAATTTCTTTAGTTCATAATCTTCCATTTGAGTTTTTTTAGCTCCTGGAAAAAGGCTGTCTCCAAACAGTGCAACACCTATTGTGAAAAACTCCATGTTAACTGGCCCCATTGGAATACATTCCCAAGGGCCCCAAAATGAACAGATAGTGTAGAGAGAAAGCTTCTCTGTCCACAGCAAGTGAGGGTTTTGAGATAGAAAGGCTGCTTGGACTCAAATGGTCCACTGAATTGGGTGCTGGTGTTAGGGGAGCAACTGTGCTGGAAAAGAATAATTTCCATGAGAATTTGTCAGGCGAACAGTAGTTTTTTTTGGTCTTTTTTGGGATGTCCTGGGCATCGACAATCAAGTTGAACAACCCCAGAATCTTTTTTTTCTTGCCTTCCCAACATGCAGGACTGCAAATTTTAGAGTTGTATGACTATTTATGCCATTGTAGTACCTAAGTATTTGCGTTGTTTTAGTCAAAATGAAGAGACGATGGATACGTTCTCTATCTCTCTGTAGGACATGGTGTACGACCTGGAAGATTTAAACATGTGGGAGCCGATCTTGTTTAGCTCATCCACCGACACGATGCAAGACACTGAGGTGTGTGTGTGTTTTTGGAGGCCTAGTCTCAACAAATCCAGTTTGCATTCAGTCCCTTTTTGTCATAGGACTGTATATACCGGCATTTAAGGGGTTAAAAGTCAGAAATGAATTGGATATTTGGTATGGATCATCAGAGGAGACGTAGAATAGAAGATGTATGCAAAAAAAGTGGTCAGTGGTCATAATGACGTTGTGTTGTTGTTTGTTGGAGGTGGAGAAGAAGCAGCGAGGTCATAAGATGCCGCGGTCCTGGGTCGGTGACATCATCATCTCAGAGGAAGGTACTGAGGTTTTCTCCACTAGAGACGCTAAGTAATGTCTCCATCGATGAAGGCTGGACGACGCCCTTCGATTTGTGAATGAAAACCACCGTAAATTCACACAACAGCACACGACGTCATTACACACACATTGTGTTCTCAGACCTGGAGACCCGCTGGCCTGGAGGACGCCAGGTGACGCGCTACCGAGAGGCGGAGCTGGAGAGGTTCACGCCGTACCTGAGGCCGGACGGTCTGGTCACGCGGCTCACCACGTACACAGACCCAGAATGTGAGCGTTGGAAAGACTTGCTGGTTTCCTGAAGAAATAAAACATGGAGGAAACCTGTTGAAACCTCTGTGTGTGTGTGTGTGTGTGTGTGTGTGTGTGTGTGTGTGTGTGTGTGTGTGTGTGTGTGTGCTGAAGACTCTGAGGTCGTCATGGTGAAGGAGTGGTTTCGCCACAGGAACGACCACATGGAGGAGAGGGAGGTCAACAAGGTCGACGGCTTCACCACAGAACGCTTCACCCGCGACAGAAGCTCCTACCTCGTGTGTGAGTCGCGCTTCACTTCAAAGTATTTCTACAGTTCTTAAAGGGCCAGTACGTAATAATTGTCAAGGTTTATTGGCAAAATCTGAATCTACATGAATATATTTGTATAAGTCATTTGGTTTTCGTAGCCTTATAATTATTCTTTTATGACTACATATAACAAGGGTTTTGCTTTAGAGAGCACCGCCATCTTTGTACGGCGGCCCTGGACCTTTAAAACTACAAATATACTTCACTCTACCAGTTTATTTGCTACGAAAACAAAACAGATTTATTTATTTATTATTTTACAGCGATTATACACTTATACAAACATATTCATGGGCAGTAGATTCAGATTTTAACAATAAACCTTGTTAATTTTTACGCACTGGACCTTTAAGAGCCCAAAAAATCATCTTGGTGTAGTTTTACAGACTTCAGGTCAGCCAGCCAATCAGAGGAGAGGAGGCTCCGATCGGCTGGCTGTTCTGAACGTGGAATACAATGGCAGTAGATTTGGAGTAAAACACCAAATCCTGCAGGTGGTCTTGACCTTTGACCTCCAACACTGTCCTTCTCTCAGCTCACAGGTACCAGACGCCGAGCGCCGACTCTGTGCACGACCTGGAGTTCCGCTTCGGCCGCTTGGACGGCCTGGTGCGCCGGGTGGTGTCGCCGGGCGAGATGACGGACGTTTACGGCGGCCGACTCGACAAGCTTTACTACCGACACGTGGTTTTCAACCCTCCGGACCCGAATCCGGGGAAATACCAGAGCCGCGAGCAGCAGGTGTTCAAGGTAGAGGAACAGGAACAAGACCAGGGAGTTAAAGGGATAGTACCATGTTTTTAAAGTGTGGTTGTATGATCTACAAATAGCCCCTAAGTACTTTAATTGCAGTAGAAGACTCTCTGCAAAGAAACGGCCTATTTTCACGGCCTAAAAGAGGTTTTACCTGAAAAAAAACAACACAATTCCATGTGTTGTAAATCTCTGGGCAGGGCTATTATGGGCTGGCGTTGCTAACGTGAGTAATGCAGAGAGTCTTCTACTGCAATTAAAGTACTTAGGAGCTATTTGTAGATCATACAACCACACTTTAAAAACATGGTACTGTCCCTTTAAGAAACTGATGGAACCTCCCCCTCAGGCTGATGAACACTCTGGAGTAGTTTTTTATTGTGCATCTGGAGACTCGGGAGGTCGGTTCCTAGTCCGACCAAAACTTTATATGAGAGTAACAGGACCCGACACATTTTAGAAACGTCCATAAAACTACAGAACAACCCTTTAATATTCCTCCACACTGCTCGTCCTGAAGGGAGAGTTTTACTGGAAACGACGTCTGTTTCCTGTCTGACTTGTGTGTTTGTGCGAACCCGAGGTGGTGGAGTGTTACGAGAGGGACCGAACCAAAACGGGCTTCGAAGACTTGGCCAAGCGCGAGTTCTGCACGAGCGCCGGTCGCATCGTGGTGACTCAGCACCTGGAGGACCACCGACCCGTCACCACGACGATGACCTTCATCAAGCCTGAGGACCTGAAGGCCAAACCGGAGGTCCTGCACAGCGCCCAGGTACCGGCAGCGTGATGACACTAATAACACAGTAACATTACATCATTACATCATGATGACACCGTGTGTGTGTGTGTGTGTGTGTGTGTGTGTGTGTGTGTGTGTGTGTGTGTGTGTGTGTGTGTGTGGGGTGAAGGTGTGTCCATGTGTGAAAATGTTCAGAAAAGAGCGGCTGGAGGAACTGATGAAGGAGCTGAGGGAGGACGAGAAGGAGGTGATATCAGGGATCTTCATGTCCAAGGAAGAGGTGAGACATTCACCCAAAAACTGTCACTTCCTTTCTATCAGCAACGAATCGTCAAAGTAAAATAACAATTTATGTTTTTTCAAACCAAACCTTACTTTGATCCCACAGTATATCCTGAAAGAGGGGAGATCTATCATTTTTTCCGACTCAAACCAAACCTTCCACTTTGATCCCTTTATACAGTATATCCTGAAGGTTTTTCCAGAGGGGATTGTTGATCTATCATTCAGCCTCATTTCTACAACATTTTATCACAACATTTGTGACAACTGGTGACAGTATTTTCTCATTTACAGAGTGATAAACAGAGATATCCATAATCCTCCTCTGGAAAAACTAAAGACTCTAATGTGTCAACAAGATAAAACAAGAATTTTGAAAGTAGCTTCATCCATTGTTCAGATTTCTGTTCTGGAAATATATGCACATTAGCTCATATTTATTTAGATATTGTCTCATTTACAAAATTGGAGTTTTTATTTTTTAGCTCGTTACGTCATGTTTACGTTTGTTTTCACGAAGCAGCAAAACGTTCGTCCTGATGGTTTGTGAGACGTGTTCGGTGTTTCCTGTGTGAGCAGGTTGTCGGCATCGTGGTGAGGGAGAGAGAGCAATACCTGCAGAACTTCAAGCTGCTCCCGCCCTCGGGTCTCGAAGCAGGAGCTGCCAAGGCCGCCGGCTGCACGGAGGACACGGTAATACTCTGAATTTCCCTCTAAAACAAGTCTGTGTGGTAACGTTGTGTTATTATCTCATAGCGTGGTGAATGTGCAGGTCACAACTTGTCCACCAGAGCGTTGTGGAGTTGTTGGATTGTGTATTTGATGAGTTTGATGAGGGAAACCAAGAAATCCCATAATGAGCCTCCGTAGCGTAGCTCTGAGCAGCTCACGGCTCTGCTCCGCCGTTCTAAAAGTAGCTTGCACCGACAATTAAAGGTAACGAACCTCCACTTGTTGCTGCGCCGCAGGAGCAGGAGCAGCGTCTGTCCGAGGAGGAGCAGAGCTTCCTGGAGGAGAGGGAGGCGGACATCCTGTCGACGCTCCAGATCCAGCTGGACAAATCGGACTCGCTGAGCCCCGAGGACGCCGCGCAGCTGCAGCACGACTGTCTGACCATCTTCAGACAGAGGCTGGTGGAGCACTTTGACCTGCTGCAGGAAACCCTCAGCAAGGTAGAGCATGACGTCGCTCTCAGCCCCGTTGTTACGTTCAGTTTGGTTTATTTGCACCATTGTAGAATCAACAAAATAAATGACATAAAAACAAAACTTTTGGCAAATTTATGTAGGAAACCCACTCTCAGTCAAAATGAAAAATCACAAACTGTGTTACTGACAAACCAGTTTGTAAAAGACTAACTTTTAGGAAGCAAAATATCACAAAATGACATTTTCGGGAGATGCTGCAATCAGGCAAAATGAAGTTTTTTTTGTCTGACTTTTTTTTCTTTTCTTTTTCTTGTGCCGTTTTTTTTTTTTTGCCTGACTTTTTTTTTTTTCTTGTGCTGGATTTTTTTTTTTGCCTGATTTTTTTTTTTTTTGCCTGATTTTTTTTTTCTTGTGCCGGATTTTTTTTTCTTTTTTGCCTGACTTTTTTTTTTTCTTGTGCCGGATTTTTTTTTTGGGGCCTGACTTTTTTTTGTGCCGGATTTTTTTTTTCCTTGACTTTTTTTTTTTTCTTGTGCCAGATTTTTTTTTTTTTTTTTTGCCTGACTTTTTTTTCTTGTGCTGGATTTTTTTTTTTTTTTGGCTGGCCCTAATACTCCTTCGTAAAGAAGAATAAAAAAGTAAAATAAAAGAAAATAGATAAAGTTTTAAGTTCTTTAAAAGTACTAACTTTTGGCAAATTTATGTAGGATTTACAGACGCAATCAGTCAAAATGAAGTAAAATGAACAACAAACTGTGTTACTGACATTTTATCGCCACCAGTTTGAAAGAAGACTTGTTTAGGAAGCAAAATATCACAAAATGGCATTTTCGGGAGATGCTGTCTCTCCTAAAAGTCTCGAGCTGCTTCGTGCATGTCCAGTGCATGTCCAGTTACCTGAGCCGACACACGCCTCTCTGTGTGTTGCAGGAGACGGCCGACCTGCAGGAGAAACGGCGGTGGTACCAGACGAGCACCGTGGAGAAGACCAGGAGGCTGGAGGCCGAGTTCAAGGACTTCTGCTCCAAGAAACAACTGTGGATCAGAGAAACCCAGAAACGGCTCCACATGTACGCACGCCACGCGCACAGCAGAGCAACAGCAGCAGCCGCCGGTGACTCCAAACAGATGTAATCTGATTACTCATGTGCACCTGTGTGTGTGTTTGTTTCCAGATTCACGAAGGCAGCTGCTCAGAAATACCGTGAAGTCGAGCAGAAGCTGAGGCGAGTCCCTCGACTGGCCGACTTCCTGTGGAGCCTGTGAAGTTCATGCACTCACACATTCACACAAGTCTTTATAGATCAATAATAAATAGTTTGTAAAGAGAAAAACTGCAGTGATGCTCATTCATCTTTTTGCTGCCTGCTGGTCGCTCTGTTGTGGTTTTTTTTTTGTGCTGGATTTTTATTTTTTTGCCTGACTTTTTATTTTTCTTGTGCCGGATTTTTTTTTTTTGCCTGACTTTTTATTTTTCTTGTGCCGGATTTTTTTTTTTTGACTGACTTTTTATTTTTCTTGTGCCGGATTTTCTTTTTTTGCCAGACTTTTTTTCTTTCTTGTACCGGATTTTTCTTTTTGCCTGACTTTTTTTTTTTGCTGGATTTTTTTTTTGTGCTGGATTTTTTATTTTTTTGCCTGACTTTTTTTTTTTTTTTTTACCTGTTTTTTTTTTTTTTTGTTGTGGGGGTTTTTTTTTTTTTTTTTGGTGTTTTTTTTTTTTTTTTTGTCTGACTTTTTTTTTTCTTGTGCTGGATTTTTTTTTTTTTTGCCTGACTTTTTTTTTTTTTTTGACCGACTTTTATTTTTTTCTTGTGCCGGATTTTTTTTTTTTTTTGGCCTGACTTTTTTTTCTTGTGCCAGATTTCTTTTTTTTTGCTTGCTCTTTTCCCTTGCGTTGAATTTTTTTTGACTGGCCCTAATACTCCTTCGTAAAGAAGAATAAAAAAGTAAAAGAAAAGAAAATAGATAAAGTTTTAAGTTCAGCTATAAGCATGTGAAAAGAGAAATGCCCCCAAGCTTCACCCACTCGATAACGACCAATCAAATTTGTTTTCCTTACTCTGGTAAACTCTTGTCTGACTCTAAGTTCCAGTTTCAGCTGGTTTCTGACTTCATTCCTCAGGTCTTTGCTGTTTTCAACACAACACAAAGTGCTCTGTGAGTCGACACTGACTCATGTGCTCTTTGTGTCAGAGGTCGTGACATTACTACTTGAATTTTTCCTGCCCAGATGTTTATCTGCGCTGCAGTGACTGATAACGTCCATCTTGTGTCCTAATTGTTTATTTAGGATTAATGATGCCACAAAACTCCCAGTGGAGTTTATATAACCACTTTTTAAAAATTAAATTTGCACAAGAAAGTCCACATTAATATAAACATCAGGATTCAGCTGTGTGTTTGCAGGAGCTGCAGCCGTGTCCATGTTAGGATTTATATAACTGTTGATTTAGTTGGCGGCACCACATCAGAGCTGATTCACTGTAATAAGCTGCAGTCACACACTAAAGAGCTGTTGACTCAGAGTGGAGGAACTCCCTGATAAGAGATAAATGTCCTGTTGTTATTGGACGTTAATGTCCACCGTCTTCCTCTGGTGACTAACTCCACCTGCCGCCACAAACAGAGGACGTGACGCGTGAAGCCGTTGGTCTGAGTGCCATCGCAGCTCCGTCATCCAGCTGCACTTCCATTATTACCAACTGCAGTAAAAGTGTTAGTAGTTTCATTTTCACAGTAAAACAACACAAAGATGACTCTGAGCAGAGTTATTCAGTCTGCAGTGACTTCACCACAGATACAGGTTGAATTAATGAACTTTATGTTACATTATAATTTTTGTTTGAATGAGGCAAATTGAATTATCTATTAATTAACGAGCCCACACAAGTTCTTACAGAAGCACTTTACTTAAAAGTTGCACTTGCATAACATTTAATCAATAGATACACAGACAATCAATCATAATATTATTTATCTATTCTATTTTTAAGTAGATAATAAACCAGTGTTAGGCAGATATAAGGACACAGGGAGCTATCATTATGTAATTCACAGTGTTACTTACTTTTACAACTCTTATTTCTTTATAATTATCATCAGTTTCCTCAGTTTACAGATGTGTTAATAAACCCTAACAAAAGAAAAATGACATTTTAAATGTCATAAATGCTGAATATGGAGACTTGAAGTGAGGTGACACAGTTTCAGCGTCCAGATGTTTTTTCCACCAGGACGAAGCTGCTGAATGTAGAGAATCATTGACCCACTTCACTCATTGTCACTGAACATGGAGGTCAGAGTGTGTGTGTCCGTGTGTCCTGAGGCCAGTCGTCCTGTTTACAGACGACCTCTAAACGCAGCGTGTTCCAGATCAGTGTGTTACTGTTAATGAGATTACAGGTCAGACGTGGACGCTGCAGCCTCCTCCACCGGGGGCGCTGCTGGAGATGAGGGTTTTACAGCAGAATGTCCCTTTAATAATTCCCTCTCTGCCTGCCTGCCGTCCATCCGTCCCGTGGACTTGTTTTGATTTCCGGAGTCATTTTCCCGCCGTATCTCTGCCATCGGCTCATTTCCTGTGTAACAGCAGCGTTTCCTGTCTCTGTGCAGCACAATCACTGAGATAACGCCTCGCTGCCCTAAATCTGCTGCTCTCTGCTGGTTTCTCTTTCTCTTCCTGGTCCTGGTCCTAGACCTGGTCCTGGTCCCGGTCCTGGTCCTGGTCCTGGTCCTGGTCTTGGTCCTGGTCCTGGTCCTGGTCCTGGTCCTGGTTCTGGTCCTGGTCCTGGTCCTGGTCTTGGGCCTGGTCTTGGTCTTTGTCTCCATCCTCCTTTGTGTCTCTGTGTCCTGCTCTCTGCCCTTCCCTCACGTCTTATTGTGAAGTTTTAGTTTAGTTTAGTTTAATTCCTATCACTTGGTATTTATTGACTTGTTTGACAAGTTTAGTTTAGTTTAGCTTATGTTATCTTAGTTTAGCTTAGCTTAGCTTAGTTTAGTTTATCTTAGCTTACTTTAGTTTAGCTTATGTTATCTTAGTTTAGCTTAGCTTAGCTTAGTTTAGTTTATCTTAGCTTACTTTAGTTTAGCTTATGTTATCTTAGTTTAGCTTAGCTTAGCTTAGTTTAGTTTATCTTAGCTTACTTTAGTTTAGCTTACAGGCTAGTTTAGCTTAGCTTTCTTTAGTTTAGTTTATCTTATCTTACTTTAGTTTAACCTAGCTTACTTTAGATTAGCTTACAGGCTAGTTTAGCTTATCTTATCTTAGTTTAGTTTATCTTATCTTACTTTAGTTTAACCTAGCTTACTTTAGATTAGCTTAGTTTAATTTATCTTAGCTTACTTTAGTTTAGCTTACAGGCTAGTTTAGCTTAGCTTATCTTAGTTTAGCTTAGTTTAGTTTATCTTACAGTCTAGTTTAGCTTACAGGCTAGTTTAGCTTATCTTATCTTAGTTTAGTTTATCTTATCTTACCTTAGTTTAACCTAGCTTACTTTAGATCAGCTTACAGGCTAGTTTAGCTTATCTTATCTTAGTTTAGCTTAGTTTAGTTTATCTTAGCTTACTTTAGTTTAGCTTACAGCCTAGTTTAGCTTAGCTTAGTTTAGTTTATCTTAGCTTACTTTAGTTTAGCTTACAGCCTAGTTTAGCTTAGCTTAGTTTAGTTTATCTTAGCTTACTTTAGTTTAGCTTACAGCCTAGTTTAGCTTAGCAAATTTTATCTTAGTTTAGCTTAACTTAGTTTGTTTTATTTTAGCTTTAGCTTAGTTTAGTTTAGTTTAGCTTAGCTTAGTTTTATCTTAGTTTAGCTTATTTTAGCTTAGTTTAGTTTATTCGATCTTTTGCACAAACTATTTACAGTCAAGCATCAAACAACCTTCAATAATAAATTCCTTAGTGCATAAATATTAGATCAAAAGCAGACTGAAGCTCTCCAGCTACGAGTGCCAACCCTTTAATTCCATTAGAGCTCCTCATGGTTTCAGTGGAACAGAAGTTTCTTGAGGGCAGGGGTCAGATGTCAATAAACATTTGTGCGACAGATGAAAAATCACCTCGGCGCTGCGTTATCTCCTCCGGTGGGAGTCGCCCTGACTCTCTGACCCAGATACTCCCTCCTCGGAGCTGCATGGGAACGACTCAACCTGCTGCTCATTCCCACAAGTAATTAAGCACAATTCTTTGATTTGATTATATATTTTTTTCTTATCCCTGCAGAACAAATAAAAACATTTTCCCTCCTCCTCCCCCTCTCTCCTCCCTCACCTCCCCTGCTCCCATTGTTCCCGGCCCAGTGCAGCAGAGAGGAGGCTGCATGGTTCAGAACAATGAGCGCTTCCTCCCGTGCAGTTGCGTGCTCGGCGGCGGCGATGGAGGAATCGATGTGGAGGAGCTCGTTTGGTCGTCGGCCATTGTACGGCGCGGAGCTGTGGCCTTCCTGCGTCAGCCTGTTTCCCAGCTGAAGTCATTGTGTGACCCTGAGCTGCATCTCTGTCTGTGGGCAGGAAACACAACAACACACACACACACACACTGTATGTATTTTCTCACACACGTTCCTCAAACACCGACTTCTAGACATTGTGATTGCATGCAGCCATAATGTTGCATGCACAGTGTCATCATGCACAAGTTTGGGTTTAAAATGTGTGTTAATGTGAGCAGTTCATCAAGTGGAAGATGAAATGATCTCCAAAACACTCTTTTTATCGATATTTTAATCAATATTAGTGTATTATTTTAGTTTTCTACAGTTTCAGAGTGAAAAAGGGAAACAAAGCAGCAGCAGCAAAAGAATGGGAAATCCAGGAGACCGGAGCTCTTCCTGAACAACTGTCCCTGAAGGCAACGTGCATCAGAGGTTTTACATGAATTTCCCTCTAAAACAACTCTGTGTGGTAACGTTGTGTTATTATCTCATAGCGTGGTGAATGTGCAGGTCACAACTTGTCCACCAGAGCGTTGTGGAGTTGTTGGATTGTGTATTTGATGAGTTTGATGAGGGAAACCAAGAAATCCCATAATGAGCCTCCGTAGCATAGCTCTGAGCAGCTCACGGCTCTGCTCCGCCGTTCTAAAAACAGCTTGCACCGACAATTAAAGGTAACGAACCTACTGCTATGACTATAGGGGTTATAGTGATGGGACAGTTTGACTAAATGTTGAAAGACGTCAGATATTAAAGATGATGAAGACGATAATATTGACGACAGTTTTCAATCATCATCTGCTCAGGATGAAACATCTGGACTCACGTGGATGTGACAGTCACTCTGCTGCTCTAGAGGTCACAGCAATCCTGGGGGGGGGGGACACACCACCCATGCAGCTAGAGCAGGAAACAGTTGGTCACGGCCCCCCACCCCCCACCTCCCACTCCCAGTCTCTCATCATTGTTCCCCTGCTGCCCCCCCCCCCCTCAGGTAGCCCCCACCCTGCAGGACGACATCAACTCACTAGTTTATGACCTCATCATGACAGTGGTGTGAAAAAGTGTTTGTCCCACAATACGGAGGCACATTAGTGTCTTTATTATTTAAAAAAATGGAAAAAAAAAGTTACCAAAAGTTGAATTAAACAAACAAGAAGTTTTGAATCAAAACAAACTTCACTTGAATTGAAAAAATAAAAAAAGTGTTTGAATACAAAAAAAATCGAGACCCATAAAAATTGTGTTTGAAGCCTTTTTTTCCCCCTTTGATTCAAAAGGTTTGTTTTGATTGAAGTGAGTTTTTATTTGATTTAAAATATCTTTTTTGCTTAAATCAACTTCTTTTTTGATTGAATATTAATAATAAGACACAAATATCCTACCCATAATTTGGCCCAAAGAAGATGACTTCAATCAAATAATAACTCGCCTCAATAAAAAAAACAAACAACAACTTTACAATCAAAGAAAAAAAGGGTTCAAATGCATTTTTTGGGTTTCAAATATATATTTTTGCACTCAAACACTTTTTTTTTTGATTGAAGTGAAGTTTGTTTTGTTTGTGTTTAAACCAACTTTTATTTATTTTTTATTCTATTGATCCAAGTAAGAAAACAGGAAAGGTGTCGATACAAATACACAGCACTTTATATTTAGGCTGTAAATACAAGCTTTTATTGTGAAAGAGCTGCAAACTCCATCTTTCTGTTCCTAGTTTTACTAAAGTGACGGATCTTGTCTTCCTGTTGTTCAGCTGTTTGACCTGCAGCCTTTTAACAGCTGTCACATTTGTTAATGAGAGAAACAACAACGTGAGTTTTCAGAGACTTTAACTGTTGGTTACACATGAAGATGATAAATGTGATGAGGTCGGTTCCACTTGTGTTTACACAGAAACACTCAGAGTTTTATTTATTTCCTCTTCCTCTCAGGTTCCGTTCGTTCCCCACTCGCTCGT
The DNA here is from genome assembly GCA_030347415.2 of Decapterus maruadsi. Taxonomy (NCBI): domain Eukaryota; kingdom Metazoa; phylum Chordata; class Actinopteri; order Carangiformes; family Carangidae; genus Decapterus; species Decapterus maruadsi. The sequence continues at coordinate 26,673,847 of CM064904.1, read as the reverse complement.
TTATTTCCAGGAAGCATTAAGAGTTTCACTGCTCCCTGCTCCGTATCATAAAACGACACATGTAAATAAATATAAATACGTATAGATTCACAGACCAACATTATGTCAGTGTGTGTTTGACTCGACTGCTCGTCGTCGATGTAACATGTTTGTCAGCTGCTTCTATTCTGGGGTGGCATCTCACACAGAGTCGCACAATGCTGCATTGTTGCTGCAGCTTTTCTTAAAAACACCGAGTTCCTACCAGGATGTGTGTGTTCTGATGTGAGGGCACAGAGGTGTGTGTGTGTGTGTGTGTGTGTGTGTGTGTGTGTGTGTGTGTGTGTGTGTGTGTGTGTGTGTGTGTGTGTGTGTGTGTGTGTGTGTGCTCTTGAGTAAATAAATAAAGCTTTCATCTCCACACCAGCCGATGAAACAGATTATTTTTCTTACACCAGTGTAAATGTAAAGCCTTTCCTCTGTGTTCACACCATCAACTAAAATACATTGACTGGATTTAAACTTAACATTTTTCATTGAATTTGGTGAATTTATATTGGTTTGTATGTTTTAACTGCTGAGAGGGCAAAACTGAATTTAGTTGAGGGACCACTACGAAAGGAAAAACTCAAGAAGATGCAAAATGAGCACAAATAGAAGATTAACCCACAAAAAAGGTCTGTTTTTTATTCTTATTTTGGAGGATTTCCCCTATTTCAACACTTGTAAAAGACCAGAGTATGCATGTGGACCCAAATGTTATATTTTATTGTGAATTCTCTTTCTTTCTTTTTTTAAAATTTTTATTGTAGACCCTTTTTTATATTGAAAATGAATCATTTCCAGAATATCAAGGCACAGCCTCAGCAGGGGACATTAAGGGTTAAAACTAAAATTGTGTAAATAATATGTAAAAATTATATAATAACATAGGCTAAATAGGCTATAGATAATAATAAAAGGAAATCACATAAAATAGAGGTAATAATAGCCTATAAATGAATAAATAATATTTAATGCATGTCTTTCAGGGTCTGTGAGTGTTTCTGTCATCAGTCTAAAGCTCTGAGCTGGTTTAGTATTTTATTGTGGGTTCTTCAGTCCAGTATGTCTCTTTATATGTCTCTTTTGGTCCAGCCTGTTGTAGTTGACTTCCTGTCTGGTCTCTGTCTCTCTGGCCGCTGCCGCCACCTGCCGGTCGCTGCGGGAACTGCAGCGCTGCTCTGGTGAAACCGGACACGACAGGTGGATTCTGGTTCTGGATCTGTTCCTGCTGTGGTCCAGGTGAGACTCTGTTTTGTTTTTCCCCCCAGAAACTTTATTAAGTCAACAAAGATGAGAAAGAGTGGTTTTTGATTAGTGTAACGACATTTATGAATATGCTATTTGGCTAACTGCCTATAATAAGACTGATGATAGAACATTGTTTGTCTTTTGCAGGTGATGTCAGTGAAGCCAAACACTGTGTTCAAAGCAGCGGGAAAAATGAGGTTCAATCGAAAAAGAAATCAGGTTGCAAATAATGTGGTTGAGAGGGCGAGACCAAAACATACGAAAACCATCTTCAGGGTCCTACACAGAAAGAACGAGCAGTTTAAATCTATATATTTTTTAATCGTTTTAAAAACATTTATTTAGGTAAATTCTATGAATTATTTTAAACGATAGGCTATTTCTTTTACCTTATTATTAATTAAATATCCAGCAGGTAGCCTAAGTTCCTGGTCAGACTGTGTTCCCGCTGCTGGAGCTCCTTCCTCCTCCTCCTCCTCCTCCTCTTCCTCTTCCTCCGCCGCCCGCGGGGCTGTGATGCGGTTCCGGCCTAATTAAAGATCCCTCCGCCTCCTCCTCAGTCCATCATGACGACCAGCAGCAGCAGCAGCAGCAGGTACAGGAGCCGCGCGCCCCGCTCAGGTAAGAGACGCTGCAGGTGATGATGTCACAGCCGGTCGGTTACATCGATTAGGAATCGATTATTGATTCTCCTCCAGAACCACAGCGTGTTGTTTTTCTCTCTCCTTCCTCCGGTGGATGCGGCTCCGCTCCGGATGGTGTGTGTGTCTGCTGGCTCCGCTGCAGAGGATGGAGAGGTAGGCGCGTGCGTGTGTGTTCGTGCGAATGTTGTTTGTGTGTGTGTGGCTCTTACAAAATAAAAGCCCCCCTGCTGTGTCACTCCCTTTGTTGTGCTGCAGCTGTTCCAGATGTGCTGACAGATGTGACTCTGGTCAGACATCATGAGCCTCGCGCTTCATCTTCGTCATCCTCATCTTCATCATAATCTTCATGTTTTATTGTGAAACATCTGTAAACATCTGTCTGCATCGTTTTCATTCTGGTTATCGTTTATTGACAGGTTGATTGGTTGATTAAACGTCATAAAATGATGATAAATTCTCATTAAAATCATTTTCTCTACATCCAGACTCCAAAGGTTCAGTTCATAGAAGTAAAAAACAAAACAAAAAGACAAAGTTCTGCTTGAAAAATTAGCAATTATTAATTTTCTGTTGATCAACTAATCAATAAATGGACAAAAACAAGACGCAGGTTTGATCAGAAGGAGCTTGTTTCATTATTGAACATAAGAGTCAGGATTTAAGTGGAATGTGTTTAAACTTGGATTATTTTCACCAGTGTGAGTTGATTATGAGTATTGATTATTGATTATGGAGGATATATTGTTTAGAATTTGGTTTATATTTTGTATTAAACCCTGAAATGTTGTGGTTTTTGTCCATGTAACGGGACAAAACCCTAAAATATTCACAATATTATCTGATATTCAGATTAATAGAAACATGGAATTGAAGAGAAAATGTTATTTTTACTTGAAAAATCACTGAAAAATGTTGAAAAATTATGAAAATACTGTTTTAATTTTCTGTCCATCAGCTGAGTTTAACTCCTCTGATGTTTATGGAGGGTGAAACACACACACACACACACACACACACACACACACACACACTGCTCACAGCTTCAGTGTGAACATCTTGGTTGGTTTCGTAACGTTTCCTCCTCCTCCGGTGTTTTAGTGTCACGTTGGACGGCGGCGGCGTCGACGCTGTTTCTCTGCAGGACGCCATGAGTGTGTGTGTGTGTGTGTGTGTATTTTTGTGTGTGTGTGTGGGCGCAACATGTGAACGCTTCCTCAGACAAAACGTCAATATGGAAGCAACACAACACACACACACACACACACACAGAAAACTCCCCCACAGCTCCTCAGCTCCGTGTCCTCAGGTGAATCCAACACTGGAGGACGAGCTGCGCTTTATTTCCCATCATGCATCTGTCTCCTAAAAGTCTCTATTTACAGTTAAGACAGTCAGTTAAAGGGATAGTTCGACATTTTAGTCAGATCCTCCTCCTACCATAACCCCTATAGTCATAGCAGTAGGTTCGTTACCTTTAATTGTCGGTGCAAGCTATTTTTAGAATGGTGGAGCAGAGCCGTGAGCTGCTCAGAGCTACGCTACGGAGGCTCATGGGATTTCTTGGTTTCCCTCATCAAACTCATCAAATACACAATCCAACAACTCCACAACGCTCTGGTGGACAAGTTGTGACCTGCACATTCACCACGCTATGAGATAATAACACAACGTTACCACACAGAGTTGTTTTAGAGGGAAATTCATGTAAAACCGTGCTCCGCCGTTCTAAAAATAGCTTGCACCGACAATTAACCTACTGCTATGAGTAGTATAGGGATTATGGCAATGGGCCTGTTTGCCAAAATGTTGAACTATCCCTTTAAATGTAATGCTGAGCCTGCTGCTTTGACTATAGGGATTATGGTGATAGAATAGAATTTGACTAAAATGTTGAACTATCCCTTTAAGTTTCCTGTTTGACAGTGACAGAGCTGAGATAGAGGAAGTGAAGGAGGATGAAACCAGGTGATAATACGGACAGGAAGTGGATAAACAGGAAGTGGATAAACAGGAAGTACAAACTGCAGGTCCAGATCATCTTTACTCTCCTCCATTAGACTTTTATTTTGAAGCTTTTATTCTGAAGGAGTGACCTCTTTTCTGCCTCTTCATGTTCTGATGCACATTCATGTCTCTGCATTACCCCCCCTCCCTCCTTTACCCCCCCCCTCCTTGCTGCATGTGGCTGCCTGCCACACTGTATTATGAACACAGGGAACCTCAGGCCACGAAGCTACAATAAAACATGCAAGGAATCATGGGAATGTCCTACTAACACAGCGACTGTACAGAGAAGGAGCTGATATTAATGACTTCTCTCTCTCTTTCTGTGTCACTGTGATTGTTTCTAGGAAAAAGGGGGGGGAACCAGGTGCACAGGAAGTCTGTGAAGAAAGTCTTCACTTCACCACCACAGGTTAGATATTAATGTCTTCTCTCTCTTTCTGTGTCACTGTGATTGTTTCTAGGAAAAAGACTACGTTGGTTTCGCGACGCTGCCGAACCAGGTTCACAGGAAGTCTGTGAAGAAAGGCTTCGACTTCACCCTCATGGTTAGAGCTCCTTCAGAATAAAGGTCCATGTTTCTGTTAGAGCTCCTTCAGAATAAAGGTCCATGTTTCTGTTAGAGCTCCTTCAGAATAAAGGTCCATGTTTCTGTTAAAGCTCCTTCAGAATAAAGGTCCATGTTTGTGTTAAAGCTCCTTCAGAATAAAGGTCCATGTTTCTGTTAGAGCTCCTTCAGAATAAAGGTCCATGTTTGTGTTAAAGCTCCTTCAGAATAAAGGTCCATGTTTCTGTTAGAGCTCCTTCAGAATAAAGGTAGATGTTTGTGTTAAAGCTCCTTCAAAATAAAGGTAGATGTTTGTGTTAGAGCTCCTTCAAAATAAAGGTAGATGTTTATGTTAAAGCTCCTTCAAAATAAAGGTAGATGTTTATGTTAAAGCTCCTTCAAAATAAAGGTCGGCGTTTGTGTCAAAGCTCCTTCAGAATAAAGGTCCATGTTTCTGTTAGAGCTCCTTCAGAATAAAGGTAGATGTTTGTATTAAAGCTCCTTCAAAATAAAGGTAGATGTTTGTGTTAGAGCTCCTTCAAAATAAAAGTTGATGTTTATGTTAAAGCTCCTTCAAAATAAAGGTAGATGTTTATGTTAAAGCTCCTTCAAAATAAAGGTAGATGTTTGTGTTAGAGCTCCTTCAAAATAAAGGTAGATGTTTATGTTAAAGCTCCTTCAAAATAAAAGTTGATATTTGTATTAAAGCTCCTTCAAAATAAAGGTAGATGTTTGTGTTAAAGCTCCTTCAAAATAAAAGTTGATATTTGTATTAAAGCTCCTTCAGAATAAAAGTTGATATTTGTATTAAAGCTCCTTCAAAATAAAAGTTGATATTTGTATTAAAGCTCCTTCAAAATAAAAGTTGATATTTGTATTAAAGCTCCTTCAAAATAAAAGTTGATATTTGTATTAAAGCTCCTTCAAAATAAAAGTTGATATTTGTATTAAAGCTCCTTCAAAATAAAGGTAGATGTTTGTGTTAAAGCTCCTTCAAAATAAAAGTTGATATTTGTATTAAAGCTCCTTCAAAATAAAGGTAGATGTTTGTATAAAGCTCCTTCAGAATAAAGCTCCTTCAGAATAAAGGTAGATGTTTTATAAAGGTAGATGTTTGTATTAAAGCTTCTTCAAAATAAAAGTTGATATTTGTATTAAAGCTCCTTCAAAATAAAAGTTGATATTTGTATTAAAGCTCCTTCAAAATAAAGGTAGATGTTTGTATAAAGCTCCTTCAGAATAAAGGTAGATGTTTGTATTAAAGCTTCTTCAAAATAAAGGTAGATGTTTGTATTAAAGCTCCTTCAAAATAAAAGTTGATGTTTGTATAAGACTCCTTCAAAATAAAGGTAGATGTTCAGAGCTCCTTCTTAAAGCTACTTGAGGACCATGTTCTCTTTTAATCTGACAATAATCCATCAGTTTTATGTGGAAAACACCCAGCATGTTGTGCATCATCAATATTCATGCGTTCATTGCGTTAAGTACCAACAGAAGCTCCTCTGTCGTTAACGTTGACTAGTTTTATTTAATAAATGTACGAGTGTTGTTTGATGCAGACGTGACGAGACTGTGTCCTCGGAGCTGGAAGCAGCTTCAACATCACAAACCTCCTCTGTCCTGTGAAAACTCAGACTCGCTGTTAAAATCTGAACGTTGCAACGAGATGAGTCACGACTTTTTTTATTATTACACAACGACATTTAATCAGACGCCTGAAAACTGGATCTACTTTATTCATGTGCAGGAAAACAAACGGGTGTCGACAGGTTCAGTCTCAGTTCATTTCTCTGATGTGATGGTCGAGTCAAATTTAATCTGTAAAGTGCGTCTCGGTCTCGGTCTCGGTCTGACTGAAATATAAAGTCCACACCACAAGTCTTTGGACCATAAAGGCATCAAAAATAACATTTAAAAGACAGGAAGTGAAAGTGAGCTCAGGTAAAATACAGACAAATTGTGTTTTCTGATGATTTTGTGTCTGTTTTTCATCATTTTGAGTCTCTTTGTGAAGGTTTTTTATCTGTTTGTGGTCGTTTTGCAGCTTTATTTTGATGTCATCAGTCTCTCTCTGGTGTATTTTGAGCCTTTGATAATATTTTTGTTTGTGGATGATTTTGCGTATTTGTGTCCAAGGTCGTTTTGCAACTTCTTCTTAGTCTTTTTCTGATAGTTTTGTGAGTTTTTGTGAATATTTAGTAGCAGTTTTATATGTTTTTGTGGTCGATTTGAGTCTGTTTTTGGTGGTTTTGTGAATCTTTGTGGTTGATTTCTTCTATATTGACGCTGTTTATGGATATTTTGCAACTTTTTCTGGTTGTTTTGTCTATCTCTCTGAGTCATTGTGAACATTTTGTGGTAATTTTATGTTTTTTGGGTCATTTTGAGTTTGTTTCTTGTAGTTTTGTGGACATTTTGGGATGGTTTTGTGTCTCTTTGTGGTTGATTTGGTGTGTTTGTGTCTGTTAATGGTCATTTTGCAACTTTTTCTGCTTTTTCTGATAGTTTTGTGGACATTTTGTGGTATTTTTGCATATTTTGAGGTCATTTTGAGTCTGATTCTGGTAGTTTTGTGGATATTTTGGGATGTTTTCATGTGTCTTTGTGTTGTTTTGTGTCGTCTCGTGGTCATTTCCTGTCTCTCTCTCTGTGTTGCAGGTGAGTCTGGTCTGGGTAAATCCACCCTGGTCAACAGCCTGTTCCTCACTGACCTGCACAAAGACAGAAAACTGCTCAACGCTGAAGGTGAGTCACACACAGACACACACACACAGACACACACCTGCAGAGGGGGCGGAGTCTGAGCCGGGTCTTGTTCTGTTTCTGCGGCGTCAGAGCGAATCAACCAGACGGTGGAGATCACCAAACACACGGTGGACATCGAGGAGAAGGGCGTGAAGCTGAAGCTCACCATCGTGGACACGCCGGGCTTCGGAGACGCCGTCAACAACTCAGAGTGGTGAGTTTGACCCGATGTGAACTGGTCCCTGAACACACCACGGCTCAGTGCAGCGACCGCAGCGTGGACGGTTATTACCCTCCAAGGCTTTAAATTCAATAATCCATTACATTGTAAACAGTAAATCTTATTTATCTGATGTTGTTTCATACGGGCTGGTTAAAGGGATATGCCAACTTTTTTTTTTCATGTCTTGTCTCACTCCCGAGTCCATGACCAGCAGCTACCACTACCCATACACTTCCAGTGTTTGAGCTAAGCTAATTAGCTACTTTAGGTGGAGGCAGGCTAACACTACCCATACACTTCCAGTGTTTGAGCTAAGCTAATTAGCTACTTTAGGTGGAGGCAGGCTAACACTACCCATACACTTCCAGTGTTTGAACTAAGCTAATTAGCTACTTTAGGTGCAGGCAGGCTAACACTACCCATAGACTTCCAGTGTTTGAGCTAAGCTAAGGTTAACACTACCCATACACTTTCAGTATTTGAGCTAAGCTAATTAGCTACTTTAGGTGGAGGCAGGCTAACACTACCCATACACTTCCAGTGTTTGAGCTAAGCTAAGGCTAACACTACCCATAGACTTCCAGCGTTTGAGCTAAGCTAATTAGCTACTTTAGGTGCAGGCAGGCTAACACTACCCATAGACTTCCAGTGTTTGAGCTAAGCTAAGGCTAACACTACCCATACACTTCCAGCATTTGAGCTAAGCTAATTAGCTACTTTAGGTGGAGGCAGGCTAACACTACCCATACACTTCCAGTGTTTGAGCTAAGCTAAGGCTACCACTACCCATAGACTTCCAGTGTTTGAGCTAAGCTAATAAGCTACTTTAGGTGCAGGCAGGCTAACACTACCCATACACTTCCAGTGTTTGAGCTAAGCTAAGGCTACCACTACCCATAGACTTCCAGCGTTTGAGCTAAGCTAATTAGCTACTTTAGGTGCAGGCAGGCTAACACTACCCATAGACTTCCAGTGTTTGAGCTAAGCTAAGGCTAACACTACCCATACACTTCCAGTGTTTGAGCTAAGCTAATTAGCTACTTTAGGAGGAGGCAGGCTAACACTACCCATACACTTCCAGTGTTTGAGCTAAGCTAAGGCTACCACTACCCATAGACTTCCAGCATTTGAGCTAAGCTAATTAGCTACTTCAGGTGGAGGCAGGCTAACACTACCCATACACTTCCAGTGTTTGAGCTAAGCTAAGGCTAACACTACCCATACACTTCCAGTGTTTGAGCTAAGCTAATTAGCTACTTTAGGAGGAGGCAGGCTAACACTACCCATAGACTTCCAGCATTTGAGCTAAGCTAATTACAGGCGATACAACTCTATCGCTCTTGTTACTTGTTAAGGGTGGCGTCTATCTGCTGGTCATGGACTCTGGAGTGAGGCAAGACACAATTTTTTTTTTTTGGCGTATCCCTTTAAAGCGTGACACATTGAACAGATAGTATTTTATTTCTGCTGCTTGTGAAGCCACATGACGCCTTCACTTGTTGTTCCTGTGTCATGATTCCCATCAGCTGAGGAACAGGATTTATTCATTATTATTGTTATTAATTATTTCTGCCCTGGTTTCTGCAGCACATTTACATAAATAAATAATGGATGCAGAGGGAGTTGTCTTGAGCTGTGATCCATGAGTCCTAATTACAATAAGTCTCACGAGTGTCCATAGTTAATCATGATTAATTGCAAATGTTTTCTGTGTCATTGTGGTTGATTTAGTGTATTTGTGTCTATTTAGGGTCATTTAGCAACTTCATCTGCACGTTTTTAGTCTTTTTCTGATAGTTTTGTGAATATTTAGCAGCAGTTTTATATGTTTTTGTGTTGTTTGGAGTCCATTTGTGGTCATTGTGAGTCTGTTTGTGGTAGTTTTGTGAATCTTTGTGCACATTTTGGGATGGTTTTGTGGTTGATTTGGTGTGTTTGTGTCTGTTTATGGTCATTCTGCAACTGTTTTTTTGAGTTTTGTGAACATTTTGAGGTGGTTTTACATGTTTTGGACGATTAATCTGTCAATAATAATCCAGTAATGTGTGTAATAATGTGTGTGTGTTGCAGCTGGACGCCCGTCACCGGCTACATCGAGCAGCAGTTTGAACAGTACTTCAGAGACGAGAGCGGACTGAACAGGAAGAACATCCAGGACAACAGAGTCCACTGCTGCCTCTACTTCATCCCTCCGTTCGGACACGGGTAACACACACACACACACACACACACACACACACACACACACAGTGGTCAGTGTGTTTGTGCATGTGTGTGTGTGTGTCTCACCGTCCTCGTCATCCTCAGGCTTCGTCCCGTGGACATCGAGTTCATGAAGGCTCTGCAGGACAAGGTCAACGTGGTTCCTCTGATCTCCAAGGCCGACTGCCTCACGCCCGGAGAGATCAGGAAGCTCAAGGAGCGGGTGAGACACACACACACACACACACACACACCTCAGGCCATATTATGGGATGTACTGTCAGCTGAGCAGACACTCTGGAAATGCAGCACATATCTTCTGTTAAATATTTTATCTGGAGGTTTTTAACCCTCCTGTTGTCCTCCTGGGTCAAAGAAGGAAGGAAGGAAGGAATGATGAAGGAAAGAAGGAAGGCAGGAAGGACGAAGGGAAAGATGGGAGAAAAGAAGGAAGGAGAAAAGGAAGGAAAGATAGATGGAGGGAGGGAACAGACGTCAAAAAAAGTAAGGATGAAGGGTGGGGGGCAAAAAGGATTGTGGGAAGAAGGAAAGAAGGAAGGGAAAAGGGAAGGAAAGAAAGATGGAGGGAGGGAACAGATTGGGTCAATTGGATCAAAAGAGGAAGGAAGAAGAAGGAAGGACGAAGGAAGGAAGGAAGGAAGGAAGGAAGGAAGGAAGGAAGGAAGGACAAACAAAGGGAAAGAGGGAAGGGAAAAGAAAGGAAAGATAGAAGGAGGGAGGGAACAGATTGGGTCAGTTTGGTCAGGAAGGAAAGAAGGAAGGGTAGGTAGATGTATTGATCCTCTGATGGAGTTTGTTGTCATGGAAACAGATGCGTTTAGATTCATGGGAATAAAAAAACTGAGCTTCATTAGATTTAGATCCATCTTCACCGGAGAGTGAGATTGAATCTGGACTTCCTGCTCTGGACGTCCACCGCCACTCAGTGTGTGTGTGTGTGTTTCTGTGTGTGTGTGTGTGTGTGTGTGTGTGTGTGTGTGTGCAGCTGCGGGAGGAGACGGATAAATACGGGATAAAGATCTACCAGTTCCCCGACTGCGACTCTGATGAAGACGAGGAGTTCAAGCAGCAGGACAGAGAGCTGAAGGTCGGTGATGTCATCAACCTGCAGCGCCAGACTGAGGGTTTACTGAACAACATGTGGCCGTTTGACGTGTTTTTATGTTGTTTTGACTCAGTTTATGGTAGTTCTTTGAGTCTTTGAGTCTAATTTATGTTTACTGATGATCTTTTGTCTGTTTTTCTTCATGTTGAGTCTTTTTGTGAAGGTTTTGTGTCTCTTTGTGGTCATTTTGAAACTTTATTTAGGTGCTGTTTTTTTTTTTAGTCTTTGTAAATGTTTTCCAGATGTTTTATGTGTCATTGTGGTTGATTTGGCCTTTCGAGTCTATTTAAGGTCATTTTTCAACATTTTCTGGTCATTTTGAGTCTCTTTCTGATAGTTTTGTGAGTTTTTTTAATATGTTTTTACGTTGTTTTGAGTATTTGTGGACGTGTTGCAACTTTTTCTGGTTGTTTTGAGTCAGTTTTTAGAGTTTTTGTGAACATTTTGTGGTAGATTTACATGTTTTGGGGTCATTTCGAGTCTGTTTCTGGTAGTTTTGTGTCACTTTGTGGTTGATTTGGTCTTTCGTAACTCTGTGTGGGAGTTTTTGTTTCGTCTTTGTGTTATTTTGTGGTCATTTCCTGTCTCTGTCTGGATGCAGCACTGGGTGCAGTACTGGGTGCAGTACTGGATGCAGTACTGGGTGCAGTACTGGATGCAGTACTGGATGCAGTACTGGATGCAGTACTGGATGCAGTACTGGGTGCAGTACTGGATGCAGTACTGGGTGCAGTACTGGATGCAGTACTGGATGCAGTACTGGATGCAGTACTGGGTGCAGTACTGGATGCAGTACTGGGTGCAGTACTGGATGCAGTACTGGGTGCAGTACTGGATGCAGTACTGGATGCAGTACTGGGTGCAGTACTGGATGCAGTACTGGGTGCAGTACTGGGTGCAGTACTGTGTGCAGTACTGGGTGCAGTACTGGATGCAGTACTGTGTGCAGTACTGTGTGCAGTACTGGATGCAGTACTGGGTGCAGTACTGGATGCAGTACTGGATGCAGTACTGTGTGCAGTACTGTGTGCAGTACTGGGTGCAGTACTGGATGCAGTACTGGGTGCAGTACTGGGTGCAGTACTTGTACACAGTGGTACCAGCTCCTGTCCCGTGTCTCTGCAGGAGAGTTCTCCGTTCGCTGTGATCGGCAGCAACACGGTGGTGGAGGCTCGAGGTCAGAGGGTCAGAGGTCGGCTCTACCCCTGGGGCATCGTGGAGGGTAAGACCACGTTCCCTCTCCCTGTCTGTCTGTCTGTCTGGAGTGTTACCATGGCAACGCTAATCAGCCCCCCCTCCTCCTCCTCCTCCCCGTGCAGTGGAGAACCCGTCCCACTGCGACTTCGTGAAGCTCAGGACCATGTTGATCAGAACCCACATGCACGACCTGAAGGACATCACCAACGACTGTCACTACGAGAACTACAGGGCCCAGTGCATCCAGACCATGACCAGGTGAGTCCTGAACCCAGACTGGGACCAGGTGAGTCCTGAACCCAGACCATGACCAGGTGAGTCCTGAACCCAGACCATGACCAGGTGAGTCCTGAACCCAGACCATGACCAGGTGAGTCCTGAACCCAGACCATGACCAGGTGAGTCCTGAACCCAGACCGGGACCAGGTGAGTCCTGAACCCAGACCATGACCAGGTGAGTCCTGAACCCAGACCATGACCAGGTGAGTCCTGAACCCAGACCATGACCAGGTGAGTCCTGAACCCAGACCGGGACCAGGTGAGTCCTGAACCCAGACCATGACCAGGTGAGTCCTGAACCCAGACCGGGACCAGGTGAGTCCTGAACCCAGACCGGGACCAGGTGAGTCCTGAACCCAGACCGGGACCAGGTGAGTCCTGAACCCAGACCGGGACCAGGTAGGGATGGGTATTGTTTAGGTTTTATCCGATCCAAACAGGTATTTTTGAAACAAAAACGTTGCCTTTTTTGTTTTGTGACATGCAAGCTCATCAGAATATTAAAGGGATAGTTCAACATTTTGGCAAATTAGCCCATTGTCATAATCGCTAAAGTCACAGCAGTAGGTTCGTTACCTTTAATTGTCGGTGCAAGCTGTTTTTAGAACGGTGGAGCAGAGCCGTGAGCTGCTCAGAGCTACGCTACGGAGGCTCATGGGATTTCTTGGTTTCCCTCATCAAACTCATCAAATACACAATCCAACAACTCCACAACGCTCTGGTGGACAAGTTGTGACCTGCACATTCACCACGCTATGAGATAATAACACAACGTTACCACACAGAGTTGTTTGTTGTTTGTATCTACAGCAGTGGAGTCCTGAACCCAGACCTAGGGGGCCTCAGAAAATTGGAGGGAAGATAAGAAAAAAAAGGAAAGACAAAAAAAAAAAATCTAATTATTTTTTAATAAATATTTTAAATCTGATTTTTTTTTTTATCATTGTCAAACAGGTAAATTCTGTTTAAAAAAGAAAAAGAAAAACAAAAGTGTTTTTTGTTTTTTTGCGCTGTGTGTGTTGGTGCTATGTTCATGTCCCTTTAAGAGCCTCGTGTGTAGACACGTATGTGCAAAGGGATAGTAGCAGCAAGATTTTGTCAAATTAGCTGACCATACCGAGACTGGTGTTTTTCACCTGAGTTAATCACCACACACACACACCAGAGCAATGAGAAAACACCTCGTTGAAATGTCGGATTAAAAACGTACCTTTAATTGATATTGTCAACAGACCAGCGTGAAGGGAGTGACACAGAGGTTACAGACAGAACCGGACATGTGGCGTTACATTTATGGACCGAAATAACCACGTTGATGTGCTTTATTGATAAACGGGGCGTCGTCCCGCCGGTCGAGGCAGTTGAATAAGTTTACAAATTGACGGTAGATTATTACTGGGATTTCATTATGAAATTTGGCCGATAATTATCAAACTCAGACACAACTAGGCTAACTGTAGCAAAAACGTTCAAAAATTGAAGCAGCTGCTGAGGCATCATCTGATTGAGGAGAAAGAGCAGCTTGTTCAAAAGAGAAACTCTGGGGCCTGATGTGTGCTATAATAATGTGCTTATCAGTTGTTCAATAACTCAAAACAAATAAAAGTAACCTACTTTATTTGCATTTTGTCAACATATTTTCAGACAGTGTACTGTCTTGTTTAATAGTGGCATGTCTGTAAATACAGCAGTGATAGCAAAAAAAAAAAAGCAAAAATAGATCCATGGGAGTCATGCTATTTTTTTTGCCAGGGGTGGGTGGGGGGTGGAGTATAGTTATCGTCCATTTATCGTTATCGAGACTAACTGCTCAATATATCGTGATATTGATTTTAGGCCATATCGCCCAGCCCTACCTGCCATACAAATCTTATTCTGTGTTGAAAACATTATTCTCATGCTAAACAAATGTAATAATTACAGTATTGAATAGAGAATAAAAGTAACAAAAACGTTCTTAAAGTTGACGTGTGACATATTTTGTAGCATTGTTGGTGGGTTTGCAAAGGGGGTCCCCGGCCAGAAGCTAATGATTTTTGGGGGGCCTTGGCATGGAAAAGTTTGGGAACCCCTGATCTACAGTGTAAAACTGGTTCATGGCTGTAAACCCAGTGATGTTGTTGTCGTTGTTGTTGTGTTGCAGTAAGATGAACACAACAGACAAGCGGGTGGAGAGTCCGATCCCGATCCTGCCTCTGTCCACTCCCGACGTGGAGACGGAGAAACTGATCAAGATGAAGGACGAGGAGGTGAGAGACGAGACGAGCCGTTACATCACGATGTGGAGCAACGACCCAGATGATGAGATGTTATATAAACCTCTTCCTCTTCTTCCTCTTCCTCTTCTTCCTCCTCCTCCTCTTCCTCTGCAGCTGAGGAGGATGCAGCAGATGCTCCAGAAGATGCAGCAGCAGATGCACGAGCAGGACCTGTGACCTGGGACAAACCGACAGAAACAATCACTGAAATCTGTAGATGTCACCTGCTCACACAGATTAAGCAGTAGATGACAGAGAGCATGCTGGGAAATGTAGTTTAAATGCACCTTTCAGACACTTTTTTTGTTTTTTGTTTTTTATCGCAGTCATTCGCCAAGTGAGAGTAGTTTCTAGTCCAGACGGTAGAGAGAAGTAGAGTCACACCACTAAATGAAACTAAACCTCAGTTTGTTCAGGAGCTTTATGCACAGAGTTTACAGACAATCTGCCAAATAACAAATGATGAAAATATTTATGTTCCATGTGTTAACGTGAAGAAGGTTCAGCCTCCTCTTCATCATCATCATATCTTGGCTCCTGGTACAGATCGCCTATTTATTCAGTATTTTGCACTGTCAAAGCTTACGAGTTGTAAAATCCCCCAAATCTATATAACGCTATTACTACTAGGCTACTGCTATTACTACTACTACTACTACTACTACTACTACTGATAGCCTAATAATAATAATAAACATGGACATAAAGCCAATGCAGGTTTTTTAAAAACTTATTTTTATTTATTAATTCTGTGTTTGTTCGTTTTTCTAAATGAAAACTGTCCTGAATTACTGTATTTGCACTTTTCCCTCTAAAATAACACTTTATTTAACACTAATCTTGTCAGGAGCACTTGAAGGTGACTGAGCCGTCAGAGACAGTTTTTTATAGTCAGCTTTGGCCCCGACAATGAATTCTGTCAATAAAACCACTGATTTAAATCTCTATTGATTTTTTTTTTTATTCTTACCACTTGGCGGCAGCAGAACTGAACTAAACACAATGTTGTTGTTGTTGTTGACATCACTTGTTAGAGACAAGTCTGTGTGGCTAATTTATTAGCAAACAACAGGTTATTCACTTGCTGAGCAGACTCACAGTCGTGCTTATGTTCAAGCAGCAACTTTATAATATGTTGATCAAGATTTAAGAGCTTTATTGTCATTGTACAGTCACCTGGATAACTTTTTTTTTTTTTTAAAGCAACAGGGTGCACTCAAAAATAATTAAATAAATTAAAAGAAAAACAGCAGAATAGGCTACAACCTGATAAATACATAAATCCTACAGGTTATTTAAATATTAAGTGTTTGAATAGATAAAGTAAAAGAAAAACAACAGAGTATTCTCTACACAAACCACGATGAATTGGAAGTTGCACAAAATGAGGTAGATGATGCCCAGGAAGCTAATCCATGGTTATAATGAAATTATTAATTAGTGCAATGTGTGGATTACAGGAGAATGAGGCATAAATAGCTGCTAATGAGTTCTGATGTTCATTAATTTACATACAAATTAATGTTTCACTTGTTCATTCAGCAACATGAAGTCACTTTAAATGATGAATGTGCTACAGCTTCTTTAATCAGGTTTAGAGCTAAATGCTAAGTCAACATGCTAACACAGTGTCTTCACAGTGACAATGCTAACAAACAACACGCTAACAATGTTTGACAAAGTTTTAAAGCTGCTTTCATGCACCGTTGGCAAAGTGGGAAGAACAAGATAAACCGTCGGTTCTGTTTGTTGTTTGTTGACATTGTCCTGGGGAAGTTAGCCGCAGCGCTAAACAAGCTAATTTAGCCTCTTTGTTCCTACATGTTTGTCCAGTTTGTCTCCAAGTTAAAATCTAATGCAAACAGCTGCGGTAAAACAAGGTGGATAAACAACAGTGTTAGCATGCTAACTCTTGCTAATAAGTAGCTACCGAGCCTAGCCATTTGTTTCTATTTCTATTTGGTAGCCTACTTTATAATAAGTAGCCTACACACTAAGCAATGCTGAATTCATCATTTATAACACATGAATAGCCTATTCATAGCTATACAGTTATAGGCTACAACAGATAACTCATCATTGATGAGCACTAGCTGGCTATAAACTAGTTACATACTAATGCTATTCATGCATTATAAATGAAGAATTAAGTAGGCTACACAAAGTGTGAAGCACCCTTTGTAAATCACCAAAATCCTGATGAAGGCCTGTTGTAAATTTAGCCTATTTCAAACAGATAACTGGACCGGGTATGCTCTGAGTTCATAAAAGCTGAGTCTCCGGGTCGGTTTCTATCTTCTGCAACAAGTTCTTGTGAATCTAAAAAACCTCTCAAGGCCCACGAACGCCCGTTTGAGTAGCTAGTTTCTAAGCTGCTTCATTCCTGCTATGGTTTTCAACGGGCCTGAACATTAAAACACGACCCGGTCCGATCTGCAGGCGTTGAAGCTCAGACCTGATGTGGTCTGATTCATAACGGCCTGAACGCAACCAAATAAAAAGGAAGCCAACAATTGTTTTTGTTGCATCTGCTCGTGTTGTTCGGCCACCGATTCAACTTATTATTTACTAGGCTAGAAGTTGAATGGGTGCTGATTAAACTTGTAAATGATGCTGCTCTGGATCTGACTATTAGGCTAATTCTGACTCTACAACCATTGGAGAAGATTTCCAGCTTTGCTTTGTTATGGACGGTTTCTATCAGTTTCTTTGGAGAAAAGGCTCAGTGACTAATGCTAATATTAAATCTGACCTTATACATAAGACAGTAAATTATAGTCTACTCTTATATAATTTCCTCCTGGCTCGACCGGCTACCAGACCGATGCAGTCTCTGTACCAGTGTGATGTGATGCCAAACTGGCACCGGTTCAACTCTACATATCTGTGGAGGGGGTGGGGGCGGGGGTGGGGCACCGTGCTGGGAGGGGGCAGCCTAAAAGCTGGAGCGCGGCCCTGCGGTCTTCCTGCCTACTGGTGTAAATATTTCCGAGCCGAGTGTCAGTCGTGCAGCCGACCGACTCGCACGCACGGGCGCACGGTGTCTTTAACGCGCATCTCTCGGCGTGATGTGGCGGAGCGGCGGAGAGACACAGGTTGCGTAAGTTTCTTTTTTTTTTTTTTTGCTTTCGGTGGATCAGTAGCTGCAGAGTAGGACTAGGACCAGGACCAGGACCAGGAGCCGAGCCGAGCCGAGCCGAGCCGGGGAATGGAGCGAGGCGACGCGGAGCAGAATGAACAACACAACACGATGTGGAAGCAGCTCCAAGCCCGAGCCAAGCCGCTGCTCAGCCCCAAGCTGGGCTCCAGGGAGCCGGAGCAGGACAAGAAGGAGCGCGGCTTGTGGATGTTCAAGAAGATGAAGCGGAAGGAGAGCGAGGTCCTGGACCGGGTGATCTCCTCCTCTCAGCCCGACCTGCTCTTCTCCTCCTCCTCCTCCTCCTCCTCCTCCTGCCAGGTAGACGGAGAGGAGGCGAAGGATCCTTCTCTGCTCTGCGGCAAAGCGGCGGCGGGGAGCGGCCGGGAGAAGCCGCAGTCCTCCTCCTCCAAGAACAAGTCCTCCAGCCCCAATAAACCCACGTTAGCTCATCTGGTGCAGTCCCACCACAAGAGCTCCTCGCTGGGGTCTGCGTGTCTGGAGCGGCTGGCCGAGCTGCCGCTGCCGGCAACAGCTGCAGCTGCTGCTGCTGCAGCGGCAGAAACAGAGAAAACACAGCTGGAGAGCAAAGATGAGCAACCGGTGAGTTAAACAGACAAATGTGATTAATGTCTCTTCATATAACACCTGTCTGTTCATGCACACGTGGAGCAAAGGTTGGATGCATGATATAGGACACTTTATTAGGCAAGTTTGGTTTGTTGCAGTGATAGATAGATAGATAGATAGATAGATAGATAGATAGATAGATAGATGGTGCAGCCTAATGCATCAGTCTAGAGACCCATTGATCTGCTAAAGTCTCCTCCAGCCCTGAAACTTCTGCATCAATCGTGCTGTTGTGTCCCAGAGTTTAAGGATTTCCAAGTTTATGACGCTGTGAAACAGTGAAAAGCTGAAACCAGGAAGGAAAGACCAGACCTCTGGACCCAGTAAATAACTTTGAAGGCCCATGCAGTCAGTGTTTTTACAGGGTGACAGCAGCAGCAGCAGCAGCAGCAGCAGCAGCAGCAGGACTGTGGTTGCTGCTGCTGCTGCTGCTGCTGCTGCAGGAGACAGAAAACAGTCACTACTATTGACTCTGGTTTTAATTGGCTGGTTGAAAAGTCTGGCAGCCATTCCTGGATAAAGGTCTTACGACAGGGAGGGGGAGGGGGAGGGGGAGGGGGGCGTACTGTAGGACTCGTATACCTTGCTTGGGGCAGGGAGAACTGAATGGTCCCAGCTCCTCCCCGTCTGTGTAACATGATCCAGCAGCTCTGAACTCAGACTCAAAACAAAAACTCAACAAAGAAAAACTCAACAACAGAACAGGGACAGAGGACTTTCTGCAGGAATACAGTTAGTTTTAGTGACGTGTTCCTAATAAACTGAACACGGTGAATGTATAGAAAGTAGATAAATGCAGTGAGTGGCATCTGTAGCTGCAAACTGTAACTGAACCAACATGGTGAAGCAGCTCCTCCTCCTCCACCTGCAGAAACCAGGAGCTCCTGCACTCAGAGAAAAAACACTTCAATTCAGAATAACAGCATTAGGAGGCATGAAATTATGGGATGTCTGTCTGCCAAGGCACAGGAGATAATAACGTTATGTCCCAGTTCAGTTCCATTCTGTGTATTAATCTGAGAAAATGTAATCGTGTCGTTAAATGTTCAGATGTTCAGTCGTTTTAGCGAGTCGTGTGTGACGGGCGGAGGAACAGAGAGCAAAATGGTGGCGTGGAGCTGTTCACAGCTGGAAACAACTGGATGTGACTGTGGTTGATGGGACGAGGCCAGCAGCACAGACGGGAACAATCACGGCCACGCGCACGCACGGTGCCAGGAGGAGCTGTGCACGAGAGAAACAACAGTTTAACCCACTTCTAGATTACATGTGGTGATGATTTAACCAAAAAGTAGACCCGCCTCCTCCTCTCCGTGGTCGTATCCCTCCGCCGCTCAGACTAGATCCGGTTACTTCCTGTTGATCCAGACTCAGTGAAAGTTTAAACGTGGTATTGGAAATTTTTTGTTGTTGCCAACGTTGAGGTCAGACAACCCAACAACATGGCGCCGACATGGAGGCATAATAAACACAACCAGGACATAAACAGTGAATTAAAGCCGTGTGTGTGTGTGTGTGTGTTATCAGTGAACCATCAGTCATGTTGGTCGTTCCCTACAAAGCTCCACAGTGGGAACGAGGCTGGATGCGACCAGACCTGGAGGTTCTGGTTCGAACCTGAAGCTTTTTCAATAAAGTTCAATGTTTATTGAGTCTGAGAAGACGAACAATCCTCATTCATCACGTTGATCTCAGAGCAGAAAAGGTCACAGACGCTGAAATAGAGCGAGGAAGAAGAGGTTACTAAAGGTTAGAAAACTGCTTTAGTGTTGTTTTTGTGAAACGACTCAGTGGGTCAGGACTGCACAGTGGTTTGGATTTTGCAAAATTACCAATAAAGATGAAGCTGTTTGTAAAAAAAAAGTAGCTTCATCAATATTTAGCAATGAAGATGCACTGCAGATTTACAGAGATACATTACAGAGTTGTTTTAGAGGGAAATTCATGATAAACCTCTGATGCACGTTGCCTTCAGGGACAGTTGTTCATCACCAGTCTCTGTATTTCCCTCTAAAACAACTCTGTGTGGTAACGTTGTGTTATTATCTCATAGCGTGGTGAATGTGCAGGTCACAACTTGTCCACCAGAGCGTTGTGGAGTTGTTGGATTGTGTATTTGATGAGTTTGATGAGGGAAACCAAGAAATCCCATAATGAGCCTCCGTAGCGTAGCTCTGAGCAGCTCACGGCTCTGCTCCGCCGTTCTAAAAATAGCTTGCACCGACAATTAAAGGAAACAAACCTACTGCTATGACTATAGGGGTTATGGTGATGGGACAATTTGACAAAATGTTGAACTGTCCCTTTAACCAGCACTAGTACTCTGCAGCTGGGAGTTAAAGGGAAAGTCCTGCATGGTTCCTCTTTAACAGTTTATCTATAGAAGACAGTAACCCTACGTCACGCAAAAGACCACGCCCCCTCGCCGGTGAAAACAAAGGAGAAGTCCATAGGCGCTAATACAAAAAACCACCCTGCTGAAGAGTTGTTGTGTGGTATATTGTTCGTTGAACAACTTTAAAAAACTAACATAAGAGTTTCCCTATACTCACCTTGAGAGAGTGGGACAGGAAAAGATGAGATTTATGGCTTAACTGTCCTAACCGGCAGTTGATTGACAGGTTTCACTCAGCGTTGTACCGCACCTCTCCCCGCTCAGTGGAGTCATTCCGGTAGGTTTATGGACGTACATTCCCTAAATCTTAATTTTTTTTCGGTAAAACAACGTGATATAGCTGTCTGCCTGCCAAACATTAGAAGGAGTTTCCGATTAATGCTAGATGGAAATTCGGACTCTTCAACAGTTTATCTATTGATGACATCGGCTTCATCGTGACTGAGCATGAACAACAATACTTCTGTGTAGTGTTGGCCTTAAGTAATGGGTTAAAAATAAACCACAGTGTGGCGACGCCTTTTTTGGAGGTGCAGGTTTCTGAGTTGAGGGGGGGGGGGGGGGGGGGGTTCAGGCGGCGGTGCTTGAAGAGGTCCTGCAGCTTCAAACTGATAAAGTTCTTCACCAAGAGCGACTTTCCTGGGAAGAGGGAGGCGTTCCGGACGCCAGCGCAGACATGGGCGCCTCCGGGAAACGTGGTAACGAACGGCCGGAATGACTGGAAGATTAGAGGAATTAAATTAGAGTTTCTGGTTTTGTGTCTGTGGACGGTTTAGCAGCAGCAGCAGTGACAGAGACCTGGAGGTTGTTAGTCCACACTGATCATAGGTTATTGATCGTCTGATGAAGATGTTTCACTTATTGATTTTTCACTGTGTGAAGGAGCCGATTAAAGGAAAACAAACTGCTCATGTGCTTGAAGGCAAATGAACCCAGAGACAGTGTAGGTGATAATGTCAGGAGCTGTTTGTCCATGTGTGTTTGTGTTAGTTTGTGTGTTACCTGAGGGAGGATATCTGTCGTCCACTGTGTGTTGACTTGAAGTGTTTTTGTTTTATTGAGGCACATAATAATTAAGATTTAATTACTTTTTCCAACGTGTCATCTGCTTCAACAAGTTTCATTAAATTTTACATTTCCTATTATGAGATTTTATAATAAATAGTAATAATATCCTCGTCAAGGGCACTTGGTTGGTTTCTTGCTTCCTGAAAAGTCACATGTCATCTGTAATGTTGACCGGTCTAAATAATAGAATACCCATGAGCCTCGGCTGCTGTTGCCATGGAGAAGGAGACAGTCAAAGGGCAGAAATCACAGCGGTTGCAACTTCAAAATGCCTCTTGGTATTTGGTGACAGGAGCTGATGCCCGAAGCAGCTGAATATCATCCACAGAGAGCCAGAGATGTTTAAAAGAAAAGCTGAAAATCCGGCCTGAAATGGACGCTGGGAGTTGTAGTTCAACTTTTCCTTCAGGCTTTTATGTATTTTTTCCAAAGCATATGAAAATATGTGAAATTATTGAGAATGAACAAATTCCTTTATTGCCATTAAAGGGATATTCCGACGTAAGTTTAACCCATGGTCCAACGCACCGTGACAGTGAAGTCTGCTAACTGCTAGCTTCTCTGGTTGTAGCAACGTTAGCAATGACCGCACCATAACAAACAGCGCAGTATATTGATCCACGTGCAACCGAACAAACAGCCACACATTATGCTCAAAACAGCACCAAACGTCATCAACAGTACAATCAGGGTCCCAGCCCATAATACAAAGCATCAGACATCTGTTAGCTTAGCCTGGTTTCTATTGAAATGAGAGGAAAACAACTCACCCACTCTGCTCCAGTTATATGCAGCAACTTTCCAAGTCCGAGTCCGATTGGCAGCACAAACATCTGGTTTCAGCACAAACATCTGGTTTCAGCACAAACATCTGGTTTCAGCGGCCACCGACAGACAGTGACCACACGTGACCACTGACTCCCTCAGGTCCAGCACATAGACTCCACCGCAGCTCTCCCTCTTTCACTTTTCATTTCCTTCAGCTTGTCTTCAGTAAACTCGGTCTCAAACTGATAGTGGTGTCCACCGTAATGAAACGAAATGTTGTTCTCAAACTGCATGAACTCAGCCCGTGTTGTCCCCCTGTGATGTCTGCTTGTTACTACTGTCATCATACAGGAGGCGATAACGAGTGAAGTAGAGTCCCGCAGCTCAAGGATGAAAATGTGTGTATAACTCCATATAATGCAGCCAAAGTTCCTGTGTATCTTGCCTATCAGTTTATAAAAGTCATTAGCGAGTGTTCACAGGGAAATGAACAGAAGTGGGCATTTCTAACTTTAGATATTTGCCAGGAGAGAATCACGTAAACAAGCGCGAGATTAGACGCGACTCACGCGAGTTCACGTTCGTTGCCGCCGGAAGTGAAGCCGACAGCTCGGAAGGGACAAAACAAAACGGCTGAGTTTGTGGAGTTTGACAACAACGACGACTAGTTTCATTTCGATGGACGCCACTGTCAGTTAGAGACTGAGTTTACTGAAGACAAGCTGAAGGAAATGGAGGATAAAAGTGACAGAGGGAGAGCTGCGGTGGCTGCGCTGTTTGTTATGGTGCCGCCATTGCTACAACTAGAGAAGCTAACTTAGCCGTTAGCAGACTTATCTCTCGAGGGGGGGGTCTAACTCCATCTAACTCGGTGTCACGGTACATTGGACCGTGGGCTAAATTTATGCCGGAATATCCAAAGGCTTTAATCAAATTTAAATATGTCTCGGTCGGTCTTATTTGTTTTTTCTTTCTTTAAAAACCAAAAAACACGGAATATATTGGGCAACGACGCCGGGCTCCAACCGTTAGATCCGTTAGCTCCATCACAGGTGCATTTGTCTGATTTCGGATGATATTATCGTCTTTTAGACTTCATAAACTGTTTTTTTCTTTTTCAATATCTAAATATGTTCAGTAGCGGCGGTGTTGGATTATTTTCCCATTTAGTTTCGACTTTACTCTCTTATATTTTAGGAAACGGCGCTGACTTTAAATCTGTCTGTGACCTAACGGTTTCCACTAACGTTATCTTACCATTGAGGCTTACTTACTTCACTGGAGGAGGATTAGGTTGGAGCCGCCAGCTCCTCCTCCTCCTCCTCCTCCTCCTCCTCCTCCTCCCATTCATCCTGAACACTACTCTCTCCGGAGGTTACAGGAGTTCATCCCCCGGTCTCACCTGGCTCCGCTGCGGTCGAACCCTCGGTTTCTCCCCCGCGTCATGTCTCCACCGTAGCGGCTCTTGTTTTGAAAACGCTCCCCTCCTCCTCCTCCGTCCTCCTCCGTCCTCCACCTTCCACCGGCTCACCTCGTCTCTGTCTCCCCGCTGCGCACCGCTCGACCCTGGATCTCATCCTGAGCGAAGCCCCGGTGGAGTCCCGGTTAGTGATCCGAGGGTTAACGCTGCTCCGCGGATCAGGCTCCTGCGATGACCCGTTCTCCCTCGCTTCCACATGTGGACGGCTGCTGTCGGTGAGCTCATCATCACCATCATTCATCATTATGTTCATATAGAAGTAGGCTAATCATTTATGATTTACAACTTCAGAGGGCTTTTCATTTTGTATTACATGATGTCAAGTAGCTTCATAACCTATAGGGTAATATATGGGTCAGAGACAAATAAAGGTGAGCAAGATGAGCAATTTAAAAAAAGCTTTAAAGATAATGGTTTTAAAAGCATCAGATTTGTTCTAATGTGCGCTTTATGTCATTTGAGATGAGATGCATACAGTAGGCTATACTGTATGTACCTTATTTATGCCTTATCACTAGTAAGTGGGTTATTATTCTCACATTTACTCAGTTTATCCTTTTTTTAAAACTTAATATCAACCTAAACTGACAGGATATGGGATGGATAT
Organism: Decapterus maruadsi; assembly: GCA_030347415.2. Classification (NCBI taxonomy): domain Eukaryota; kingdom Metazoa; phylum Chordata; class Actinopteri; order Carangiformes; family Carangidae; genus Decapterus; species Decapterus maruadsi. Next base: position 26,649,266 of record CM064904.1, on the reverse strand, counting down.
ACAGTATATTTACATATAGGCTATTTGTTTGTTTTTACTTCAAATGCACAGACAAGGGAATTCAGTACATGACATGTGAACATTAGATCTGCATGTAGGGAAGCTTTTTGTTTTTCTCCAAATTGAAATAAAGATGCACCAAAAACTTTAAAAAATATATTCCTATTGATCGACTAACATCGATAAACATCTATTGAACCAATGAATTGAACGTGATAAACAGCAGGGTCATGACCTGGTTGATTGATTGATTGATTGATGGGTTTCCCTCTGGCTTTCTCAGCAGCTCAGACCTGACTGGGTCAACTCTCGCCTGACCCAGACTGTGAGGGTCAGGGTCAGGCTGATAGTGACATACAGTAATAACCTGAGAGACAGTGACAGTTGTATTGATTAGTCAGATATCGGATCAGGTCATTGATCCAGATCCTGTAGGTTCCCCAACTCTGAGCCGAGTGGTGGTGAAGCTGCAGTTTGGTTGGTGCATGAACAGGCGACAGATGGGACTCTCTTGTGGATCTGTTGTGTGTGTGTGTTGGCGGGGTTTCCGTCCAGAGCTCCAGGGGTTCACTGTGGTGTTAAACGTGTCTACTCAGCCGTCAGGTTTCTGTTTCTGTTCCCTCCTGACCGTGTGTGCAGGTCCTGATGAGTCTGCAGCTCTGAGCAGGAGCTGAAGTGTAATCACCTCTCACTCTGCAGCCGCTAGCGTTTCTGTGCTGCTCCACAAGGCAGACAGAGTACCTCTTCCTGACTGTCCTCTAGTTTGTTTATATTCAGTCAGGAAGTCGATGTGATGGAACGACCGACTCCTCCTGAGAAAGTCGTGCATCCATCCACTTCCACGTCTAACCACCAGTCAATCACAGCACTGATCTACAGAGACAGACAGTCCAGAGCCAGAGCCTGGACAGACTTTATTATCATGTTCAAGATGTTATACAAACAAACAAACATCATACAAACATGAAACAACAGTGAAGTAGAGGGAGTGCGTCATAAAAATCACACAAAAATCAGAGCATGACAATATAAATAGTAAATAAATAAAATAAAATAAATAAATACAATGTATCAGGATGCATAGAGATACATTTAATCAATAAAGAAAGAAAAATAAATAAATATAGATGCCAAAATGGAGAAACATTTTAATACAAACCCAGTGTTTCCCCTACCATTGTACAGGCCTGGCGGGCCGCCAGGCCAACGAGCGCCCCCGCCAGGCCAAAAAAAAATATATATATAATATAGCAAAAATAAGCGACACATCCATTCATTCAGAAATCAATACATTCTGTTTAGGACGCTCGTGCAGCGCTGTTTGCAACGTGAGTTAACCTGCTTCGTTGCCTATGCGGGTGTGAGAGCATATTATGGGATGTTGAAGTTTGTAACACGTAAACTACGGAGCCGTGGAAAAAGAAAAAGAAATCACCGGCGAAGTGATGCGCGTCATGCGGGAGAGACAGGAGAGGAGGGAGAGAGAGTGAGAAGAGGGACTGACGCGGAGCAAAGACACTGTAAAGTGGGATGAACTGGGTCGCTGCAGCGCGTGCTCCAGGTGAGACAGGCTAGACGTCGCTCGCGGCTCGTTGTATTTAATCGCCGATTTCACGGAGCCGTTCAGTGAAAGACTCGGACGCACGCAGTAACAGTCACCGGTTACCGTTACCATACCGACGAGCTAACGCGTCCAAGTTAACCCTGTTGTCAATAAAAACACGTGGAGACGTGCTTCAACCAAACGACACAGCTGTTGGATGACTGGCTGTTTCTCTGTCACTGTTTCAATGTCCCACATCCCTGAGTTTTACAGGGGCGTCTCAATAAACTAGAATAACATGGAGGTCTGGGCCCCAACCAAGTATTGAGAGCAGATGGACATAGCCTACTTTTCAGAAGGCCAACATTTTCATCTTAATTTCCTTTAGATAGGCTACTGGATTAATACTGACACTAAATTGTCCACTGCAGCATGTGAATCTGATGGAGCCAGCTCTCTGTTAAATGTTGTCCAGGTTTATGTTTTTGGCCATGAAAGGCCCTTCAGTTTAAGATATTTCTGTGATCAGGCATTAAACAGGTGGCTCACCCATTCAGGCATGGAGGGCATAGCTGCTACTATATAGTGTGAAGTAGCATTAGATGGAGCAACGTTGGACCCTGATGTGGGCCTCCTTTTATAAATATTCAATATTAGGGGTGCGTGCCCCACGCGCCTCGTCTTTTCAGGGTTTTTCTGTGGGTACCACCGGGCCTAAAAAATATTCTAGGGGAAACACTGAAACCATAATATTTTCCATAAAACCGGGTGTCTTGAAAGCTTTTATGATTTTACAGCTTTTACAGACAGAAAGATTGAAGTTCCACATAAAACAAAGTTTCATTTTGGAGAAATCTGGAGAAACCTGGCTTCATGGATCATGGAATCTACTCAACAGACTCAGCAGCTTTATGACATTATTACCACACAATGACAATAAATCTCTCTTTAATTCACTTACATAGAGACATTTGAGTCCAAAAGTTAGTGGAATAGAGACGTCCATAAGAGAAGGACTCAGATCTTTACTGCGGATGTATTTTGTTTTGTGAACATTGTTTAAATCCTCTGGTGCAACGGTCAACCTTCGTGGTATGAATGAGAGGAAGAGCAGCCGCCCCCCCCTCCCTCCCCCCTCCCTCCCTCATCAGTGGGTCATTATGGGTCGTTATGAGGAACTCCATAAAGTCTCCTCTGACCCTGATTCTGCAGCGTTACAGCCTCTTAACGTGTTCATGTCCTGTTTTACACAATGTCCTCTCCTCTCTCAGCCAATGAGGACGCAGGACGACTTCACCGTGTAGCTACGACATGTTCAGTAAATAAAAACTGGCTTTAAGTTACGTACTCAGTTATATCTCACATAATATTATATGAAAAATTGAGTTGTTTGGTTGGTGACAAGTTTTTTCGCCACAAATTATGAACATACAGTGTATTCAATTTCATTATATGTAGCTAAAAAAAACCTTTTACTTACGTATTTGTGTTTATATTATTTTAGAAAAATGTCAAAACTCAATATAGTTGGATATTGACAAACAGACTTGTATTTAATATGTTATAAATATATTAGCCTATATTTTCAGATAGTCAGAGGATATATTGATATTTAGGTAATATGTATGTTTATGTTTATTATGAATATGTAACAGATGAGAAGTGACAGACAGAGGAAAATAAACTAGAAAGAATTGATATTATATGACTAAATAGATGCATAAACTGCAATTAAACAGTAATCCAGTAAAAATCGTGATATAGATTATGTATTTATAGACCAAGTTTTGTTTTTTTGTGTTTGTGTTTTGAGTTTTATAACAAAAACCAAAGAGATTCAACAACTTTCACCTACAAAGAGGGAACTGTAGCGTAGCGTGTTGAACTTTGCCCTGTATTTTCCTCTGTATTTCTGTATCAGACACCTGCTGAGTCATGATGTGCAACAACATCAGTGGGCGACGTCGTGTTTAAATCGACAGGAAACGGTGAGATCAGTGAGATCAGGCTGCAGCCGCCACCGTCGTCAAAACCACAGCCAGCAGAGAGAGAGAGAGGTGCATTCTGGGATGACTGACCACACGCGCTTCCTTTTTTCTCTTAGAGTTGTAAAGAAGTCACACATTTGCAGCTTTTCACAACTGGTGTTCTTTCATGCTAGCCGCGGTGCAGAGAGAGTGTGAGGTCGTCGTGCTGCTGCAGCCTTTTATTTACAGTATCGATCGCTGCTGCGCGTATCGACAGCTGCTCTGATGTTAACGGGCCCCGGAGGGCCCAGCGTCATGTTGAGGAGGCGGCTGCTGCCGACAGGAAGGAGATGAATGTTACAGCTCTCACTGATGCTGCTCTCCGCTAATGTGACACCCCGCTCCCTCTGTTATTGATTAGTCGTTTGAAAGAAAATGAATTTTTGATGATCAATCGACAGCTTTTCAGCCCAAACAAAGATCTGGGTAACCCTTTAATTTACAGGCCGTTAATTATGTGATAATGTCAAGAAATAACAGTCAGTTTAATAGTAATGTCATGTTTTTCATGAAGGCAAATGATTACTCATGATTTTCATGCTTACATTTTTTTGGGAAAGGCTATTTTCATGCAATTAATCATTATTTCCAGGCTAATTCTTGACATTATAACACAATTAATCATTATTTGTTGACATTAGGCGGTTAATCGTTATTTCTAGGCAGTTTCTTGACATTATCACGTAATTAACAGGGGGTTAGGGTTAATTAAAGAGTTACCAACATCTGCTCGGTTCCAGCTCCTCACAGCCTTGGCAGGATTTGCTTGTGGCTCATATGGGTGTTTTTTCCTGGTAGTTTGGCTCTAATGTCAGGCGCTGCTGAAGAGGTGTCTTATGGGAAATGTAGGATTGAAAATCACTGGATTTTTCAATTTATTTATTAAGTTTATAAGTCTCAGTTTCTCAGGCAAAATGTTAATTTTTTGACTAATCTGTGTATTTTTTGCAATTGAGCTTTATTCAAAATACAAATTAAGATGAAAGACAATAACAAATGATTCAGAACCAACTCTGAGAACAGACTGTCGTATAAACCGGTCAGATGTGTTAATGTCACGGCTGATTGGCCGACAGACACGTTGGAGGAACAGCTGTACATGTAAATCTGACATGAGCGCTTTGATCCAAACCTCAGCTCAAAGCCGTCGATGTTGAATTATTGATCTGATTTGAATAAAGACTGAACCGATCAGTCAGAGACGGGAGGTATCACTCTGTTGGTTTTATTGGAGCTGGTTTCAGTGGGTGTGTTACGCAGCCTGGATCCTGGTGGACAAAAGGACTAAAGCCTTGAGTGTGTGTGTGTGTGTGTGTGTAAACACTAAAATAAGTGATGATGGGATTGTCGGTGATCTGAGGCTATTCTCAGCTCGCTGCTCTGCTTCCTGATTTAACGCCACACGATGGTTAATCCTCCGTTAAGCAGCTCGCTGCTCTGACTCAGCTGGGAACTGGGGGGTTGTGTGTGTGGGTCCGCCCGCCGAGCCGTCGACTCTTTGTCGTCCCCATTCACCACCGGCCAACGTGAGTAGACGTAGTGAGAGTTAAGACGGGCTGGTGCTGTGCCACGCCGCCGCCGCCACCGCCGCCACCAGCGCCGGCGTGAAGTCAGCATCAATCACTGTGATGAGAAGTGAAACCTCAGCAGCCGATGTGAACTCGCTCCACTGCTTCACTGAAGCACGACTCATTATATTCTACGTGACTGTCACGGTTTCATAACTTCACGCTGCTCGTTTCCTCTTATTTCTCCAAACCTCTCACGACCTCCGACCTCCGACCACCAGCGTCTCATCACGTCCTCATTATACGTTTGTACCAGATTTAAAAGGAATGTCTTCTCTAGGTATCATATCTATGGAGCTATAATCATGTTTACTGAGGTCATGGTGACCTTTGACCTCTGACCTCTGACTTTAAGACACCTAAATGTTAACAGTTCATCCTGATTCCAGGTGAACGTCTGAAGTAAATCTAAAGAAGTTCCTTCAGTGTGAAACAGCGTCCACGAGGCCAAAACCACGTGTTGTGAGGTCACCACGCTCTTGACCTTTGACCTTCAGCCACCAAAAAGTCCAATCTAATTGGTTCCAGGTCAACATTTTTTAAAATTTGAACAAGTTCCTTCAAGATGTGACTGAGATTTTATTATTGTTACTGTTCACCATGAACTTGACCTTTGACCTCCGACCTTGAGTTAAATAAACCTTTGTGCAGAATTTGAAGGGATTCAAGGCCAAGAGAGTTCACTTTCACAATCATGTTTGATCAGGCCGTGTTGCTGCTGACCTTTGACCTTACCCTTCGTCTTGTGTCAGTCTTTATCAGCTGTAAAACAACCGACCCAACAACACAAATGTCATCATTTTAACCAGAGCATTGTGAAAAATAATGTTTGGTAACCCTTGTATTTACAGGCCACTAATTACGTCATAATGTCTAGAAATAGCCTATGGAATAACAGTCAGTTTCATATTACAGTAATGTGAAGAAATATAGACAGAAGTAACGATTGATTGCGTAGAAAAAGCCCAGAAATAACGGTCGATTGGACTCGGTGGAGAAACATTCTGGCCTTTCCTAAAAAATTGAAAGCATGAAAAGCATGTGTAATTACTTTTATGAAAAACATGACGTTACTATGAAACTGACTGTTATTTGTCGGCGATTTATTGACATTATATTTATCACATAATTAATTGTTATTTCTTGACATTATCACCTGTCAATCAAAGGGTTACGAAATGTTTTTGTTGTATTTTGTTTATGATGTAACGTCCTCTCTGTCCTCACTCACTTTTATTACCCGGCAGTTTTTGTTGAGTTTCTGCCCTTGTGGAGTTTCCTGCCATTTGTAACAGCTTGGCACACCTCACACACAGGAAGTGTGTGTATATGTGTGTGTGTGTGTGTGTGTTTCACCATGTGTGTACCAGATTTCTTGATCGACTGCTCGTAACGAGGCTGGAAATGTTTCCTCTGCTGCTGAAAAAACTTTCCATGTTTTAAAAACCATCAGGTCAGATCTGAGCAGGGACACACACACACACACTGAGAGACACTGAGACACACACACTCAGAGATGCTGCTACAGCGTGTGTGTGTGTGTGTGTGTGTGTGACTATCACATTAAAAGTCTCAGTATTGATCTGCTCCCTCCTCAGCTCAGCTCTTCTCATGCTTTCACGCTGATGTTTGATTAAAGCTGTTGTTGTTTACATTCACACTGCAGACAGCAAAGTACTCACACTCACACACACACGCACACATGTAGAGTCTCTACACTTTAATCCTTCATCACCATCATCATCATCATCAGAGTTAGGCTTGTTGAAGTACAACATGAATGTGTTTAATGTCAGTGATGCTGCAGCTTTGCATCTTTTTCTCCTTCTGTGACTTTGTGATGTCACAACAAAGCTGTCACCAAGACTCAACCATCCAACAACTTGTAGGATTTGGTTTCTTTGAGCATTTTATTTTGAAATCTGCTCTCAGTCGGCCAGTCGAGCTCTGTTTGATCTCTTTGTGCAGTAGTTTTTCTTTTTTTTTCTAGTTATAAAAGATGCAGAAGTTACAGATGTGTAAAAGGTGTCGTCAGTCTGATGATGTCGCTGCTGCAGGTTTTAAAAGAGTGAAAGAGAGAGTGAAAAAGAGAAAAGCGATGTGCTGTGGACGGACGGAGGAGAGGAAGCTGCTCTCGTGTAATTTCCTGTCGACTCCGGCTCCAGGGACGAGTTACTGAGCTGAATCAGACTCTTCAGCCGGAGCGAGAGCAAACAGAGGGAAGTGGAGAGAGAGAGGCAGCAGCAGCAGCAGCAGCAGCAGCACTTTGCCTCTGTTTTAGAAACGCTGCTGGCTTTTCCTCTACAGCGTCCGGACAGGAGGAGTGTGTGTGTGTGTGTGTGTGTGTGTGTGTGTGTGTGTGTGTGTGTGTGTGGTCGTTAACCCGTCTGGTCTCCTCTCTGACAGGGCATCTCCGTCCCCGCTGAAAGAACCGCCCACTCCTCAGGGATGTACAAGCTGGAGATCGAGCTGAGGAGAGGCCACAACCTGGCCGTCCGGGACCGCGGAGGTACACTCACTCACTCACTCACTCACTCACTCACTCACTCACTCACTCACTCACTCACTCACTCACTCACTCACTCACTCACTCACTCACTCACTCACTCACTCACTCACTGCTACTTTATATTATTATCATCATCATCATAACTTTGGTTTTTCTTGTTGTTGTGCAGCAGCATCATGCAGCAAAAGTTTAGGCACCGCTGGTTTAAAATGTCTGTTAATGTGAACAGTGGAAGATGAAATGATCTCCACAAGACATAAAGTTACAGAAGACACATTGCCTTTTTTATATTTTAAACTATAAACATTTATTTCATTTTCATCTTTTTCATTTTTAAAAGTGTTCAGAAATCACAGTTTGTCCTGTTTGTCGGGGCTTTTTCTATGGATTTCCATGAGTTGCCGCATGAGTTTACCCGAGTAAGGAAAATGAATTTGATTGGTCGTCATCGAGCAGGCGGGATATTTTGATTTGATTGACAGATGACGGATCCAATATCTGTGGCTGGTGAATCGTGAGCAACGTGACGTATAATCCGTGCGCCTGCATTATCTGATGAGAAAAAAAACCACACTTTCATCCCGGATTTACTCAAAAGTAGAATTTTGCACAAAGTTTGGCCTCCATCGTCTGACAGATGAGTTACTACACTAATGTTAAGACCCACAGTGGGCTCAGAGTGTGTAAATAGTAAATATCTTGTCTGATTCCTTGGTGAAAGTTCTCAAAGTTTCCACCACCTTTTTTCTGGTGGACTGATAAAAGAGTGTTTCATGTTTCATCCCACTGGATGAAGTGTTAAACACATCAACAGACATTTGCATGACGCTATAGATGTGACATGTTTGTTTGTTTGTTTGTTTGTTTGTTTGTTTGTTTGTTTGTTTGCAGGCAGCAGCGACCCGTACGTCAAGTTCAAACTGGGCGGTAAAGAAGTGTTCAGGAGCAAAACCATCCACAAGAACCTGAACCCGGTGTGGGAGGAGAAGACCACGCTGATCGTGGACACGCTGAGCGAGCCGCTCTATGTCAAGGTAAAGACACACACACACACACACACACACACACACACATGAGAAGAGCCCATAATACGATACTTAATGACCAGTTTCTTCAAAATAAAACTACTTCATCATCATTATCGTCGTCAGTGTTTGAGGTTTAGTCGTCGCTTTGGAAACAACCACATCACATGATCTTCCTCCTTTAGCACAGTTTGGTTTTTAGTCATGTGAGTAAAATGAAAATGAACTTCAATCACAACTTTTAATGAAGAGAAAACACCTGAACAAGACGTTTAAACATGTTGCTTCACTGTTTTATTTACATAGTATTCAACCAGACTCAGTGATGTTTGTTCTGCTGCTGCAGGTGTTCGACTACGACTTCGGGCTTCAGGACGACTTCATGGGTTCAGCGTATCTCTACCTGGAGTCTCTGGAGCAGCAGAGGTACCGTGTTCAAACCCCTCCACCTCCCGTTTCCCTCGTTTGGAGCTTTTTATTCTGTTCAAATCAGGACTCAGGAAGTGGAGTTGGGTTTCATGAGGACAGTGAAGACATTCAGGCTCCCAGTAAAACCACCGGCTGTGGGAGACTCAGCTTTCTGACAGAACCCAACAACAACAACAACACAAGTGTGGGAACTGATCTTATTATTGATAATGGTCGCCGTTATCGACCCTGCTCATCAACAACAACTCTCTATGACTTCCTGTGTGACAGTCAAAGTCTTTACAGGTTTTCACCGTCAGTTACAAGAAACAACTTTAAGATTTGCAGATACAACACGATACTTAAAAGTATGCAGACGATTCTGTTATTGTAATATATAGTTGATGACTTTGTGCAGTGGTGTGAAGAGTCACATCTTCAAATTAACGTCCCAAAAACAAAGGATATGTTCATTGATTTTAGTAAAAAACCCTACACAGCCACCGAGGTCGGTCAGTGGAGTGTGTGGAATCCTACAAATATCTTGGGGCGATTATTGATTTTAAACTGAACTTCCAAGAAAATTGTGAAGCTGTGTGTAAAAGAGGACAACAGCGTTTGCACTGTTTGAGAAAGTTGTCCTCTTGGCACGTTGACAAAACCATGATGCTTTTGTTGAGTCCATTTCATCTTTTTCTTTGGCGTCATGGTTTGGAAACCTTTCTGTTAAAAACAAGAACTCTTTAAATCAAATTGTGAAATGGTCAAGTCAGCTGAGACAGTTACAGAGGATAGCTACAGTCATTCTAAATGACAGTTTGCAGCTTCTTCCCTCTGGACGGAGGTTTTTAGTCCCACTCTGCAGAACAAAACGCTTCAACAACAGCTTTGGTTTTACACTGGTTGACAAACTGTAGCTTGCACAAAACTGCACAAGTCACTTTCTGGAGCATGATTTTATCTTATTGCTTTATGTATTTATTTGTATTATTTATTTTAACCTATATCTGTGTGGAATTTACACCTGGCATTTTTTAATCTTTTTGAAACTATCTTCTGTATCACTGGTTCTTATGCTGCCTTCATGTGCTCTGGTACAGATGGTATTTTCCACTTGTGATCTGGTATTTACTAGTGGGTTGTGTTCATGTGCTTTTGTTGTTGTACAGAAAAATAAAGACGGTGGACACACAGATTCAGACTTAAACCATAGATATATACACGTGCGACATCTACATGTATGCAGAAAAATGCCTAGTTCATCTCTAACAGCAAGAAGATGAATGATCAAAACTCAAACGGTAAATATTATTATTCATGGAGATTTAGCATCGGCTAATTGGCTAGTTTTTTAAAAGCGTTTTTTTTTACTGTACATGCACGCATTCATAAAGTGAATAACTGCTAACTGTTTTCTAAAAGTTTGCCTTGTTTACCATTAACGAACCTTGCGTTGCTCGCCGCCATGTTGAAAAGGTCAAAGGTTATTCTCATCTCGGCAACTCGGGCATCAAAAAATTCTACGAGTTTCCCAGTGGAAAATACCACATGAGAGGGTGTTCATGTGCACTTTTCAAGTCGTCTTCTGGTATTTACCATAATTACCATAGCACATGAAGGCAGCATTAGTCTCATGTCCTAACTTCTATACCTATTTTATGAGTGGCAGCACTTCTTGTTGAGCCTAACTTATCTTTTAATGTGTGCATGTTTTCCTAAATGTCCTATTTCTGATTATTTGTTTGATGTTTTATGTTAACTGTCTTGACTCTCGACGGCACTGCAGAATCAGTTGATCCCCTGGGCACCAGTAAAGTCACCTGAACCTGATACTTCAGCTTATATGAAGCTGTTTTATACCTGTTCTCACCTGTCCCTGTCCGTGTGCTGCAGGATGATCCCCGTCACTCTGGTGCTGAAGGACCCTCACCACCCTGAGCAGGACCTGGGCTCCCTGGAGCTCGCCGTCACCCTGACGCCCAAAGACAGCCCCCTGGAGGAGCGGCGAGACTCCACGGTACGAACACCTCCACCTCCACCTCCAGCACCTCACAGCAGCTGCACCTTATATAAATCATGTTAATTATACATTTGACTGCAGTTATGTGGCTGCAAATAGAGACAGTTTCTTTATTTGACCTGGAAGCCACTTTGCACTTGAACATATTTTACACCGTAGCAGCCGCACAAAGACAGAATTACAGTTCAAAATGTAAAACATTGCACAGATATGACTGATTTTATGACGACCTTAGAAACAGAATCTGTGAAATATTAAATGTGTGCATAATAAATCTCTGCGAGTTAGATTTTCCTGCAGACGGTCGCGTCTGAAACTGTTTTATTATATAAAATCTTTATGTGTGAAATAAGGAATGAAGCTGTCAGATCAGTGTGAAGTCGAGAATTCAGCTGTGACCATGATGTGTGTGTGTGTGTGTTTCCTGCAGCTCAGGGACATTAAGACGTATCGTTGGAGGCCGTATGTGAATAAAGTGAGTGTAGTGTTAGTGTAGTGTTGTGTAGTGTTGTGTAGCGTAGTGTTGTGTAGTGGTGATTAGAGCTCAGAGACTTCCTGACTCCCTGGTTCCCACTTTACCTCCAGTCTGTGCAGAGCTTTATGGATCTTTAATGGGCAGAGACTCCAGACACCATCAGGACGTGTGATTGGTCCGTCTGTGATGGTGATCGTCTCTAGTGTTTGTTTGTTTCCTGCTTCTCGCTGTGGCAGATAGTTTTTTAGATTATAGTTCCTCTGACTAATTGTTGCAACACTTTCCCCTTCGCTGCAGATCTCGCTGTCAACTCATTCATCCTGTTCAATTAGGAGCAAAGTAAAATATTGCTGAGGTTTGTTAAAGGTCACGGTTGATATTCTGACTTCCTACATTTCCCATAATGCAACTCAGCAGCATCCTAAAGGGATAGTTCAACATTTTGTCAGATTGGCCCATCACCATAACCCCTATAGTCATAGCAGTAGGTTCGTTACCTTTAATTGTCGGTGCAAGCTATTTTTAGAACGGCAGAGCAGAGCCGTGAGCTGCTCAGAGCTACGCTACGAAGGCTCATTATGGGATTTCTTGGTTTCCCTCATCAAACTCATCAAATACACAATCCAACAACTCCACAACGCTCTGGTGGACAAGTTGTGACCTGCACATTCACCACACTATGAGATAATAACACAACGTTACCACACAGAGTTGTTTTAGAGGGAAATTCATGCAAAACCTCTGATGCACGTTGCCTTCAACATCAACAGTCTCTGTATTTGCGAAAATATGCTGATTAATCATCCATCATTGACAACAGTGTCCTGCCTGTGTCTCAGTGCAGCGCGATGCGCCACTGTCTCTCAGTGAGGGGGGGGGGGGGGGGCAGAGACCTTCCTACTGCAGATATTGGACTTTATGGAGATTTGTAGCTCATACAAACCTCTTCAAAAAGACTGAACTCTCATTTTAAGGTTTTGGAGGAAACAGAGAGTTTGTTTGTGTCGTTGCAGACGAGCAGCGTGACGTCAGCTGCTGCTACAGATCTGATCGCTCTGAGACAACGGTTCAATGATCCTCCTCTAAAACATTTCAAAACATTATTGATATTCACATGATGTGTCGGCCTGTGTGTGAGATTTCCCACAGGTTGAAGTCACTGTGTGTGTGTGTGTGTGTGTGAGAGAGTGAGAGTGTGTCCTCTGCACCGAGACATTAAACACGGCCTCTGGTTCATGTTTTATTCAGGTTGGATCTGAATCATAGATCAAGTCTCAGTCTGAGCTGCTGCTGCTGCTGCTGCTGCTGCACAGAGAGACGCAGAGAGACACAGAGAGACAGAGAGACGAGAGACAGAGAGAGAGGTGAAGAAAGTCAATGAAAACAAGAAGGAGAGGCAAAGCAAGGCAATTTTATTTGTACAGCCCGTTTTTCACAAACAGTTTGTCTCAAAGCGCTTCACACACTTGTTAATTTAGGTCCAATTATCTGTAACGATCTGACAGTGATGCTGCTGCTCTTCCTCCTCCTCTTCCTCCTCCTCCTCCTCCTCCTCCTCCTCCCTGTGGTCAGAGCTGAGCCGTCTCTGTCCTGCAGCGCCCCCTGCTGTCTGCTGTCTGCTGTCTGCTGGTGTGTCTGTGTTGAAGCCTCTGACTCTGCAGCTTCTAGTTGAACCTGAGCTCTAGACTCCGAAGCAGCTTCAACAGACGGTGGTTTTCACCTCACTAAGTCGACCCAGGGTTTCCCAGAGCGCGTTCACATAAAGTTAACGTCAAAAACTTTATTTGTCATTTGTGCACACACACACACATAGGAAAAAGGACATACAGGACACAAGGAAAAACACTTTAAAAAAGGCTCGAACCTGAGATTAAGAATAAAGATAAGGACATAAAATTCTCTAAAATATATCTGTATAGAAATACAAGTGTAGAAATAAAGTTTGCAGCAACTGACCAATCACAGACATGGACAGGTCTGACATCAGCAGAGGACAGTGTTTCACTAACGAGGAGCAGACCATAATTCTGCAGCAACATGAAGAAGTGAAAGGTGAAATCCAGACAGAGAGAAACTCAGTCGCTGCAGAGAGTGAAGATGATGAATGCATGAATTCACAAGATTAAAATGAAATGTCATCACTACTCCGTGGTATGTGATGCAGAGAGTGAGTGTGAGAGTGAGCGGTTGGATCAGCTGACTGTGAAGTGACCTGAGCTCACATCCTGCTCCGTAGTCCAGCGGCTCCAGGCCTCTGGTCTCTGTTGTTGTTGTAGTTGCTGCTCTGCTCTGTAGGAGGCGCTGTCTGTCAGTAACGTGTTCTAATGTTGATGTTCAGACCATGCTGCTCAGGAGATCCTGGAAACGATCCACCAAGGTAAACCCTCTCTGCATCTGCATCTCCGTTGGGGTCGTGGTCATGTGTGTGTGTGTGTGTGTGTGTGTGTGTGTGTGTGTGTGTGTGTGACGCCTTCATGTAACCAGCTTTCATGTGTTTTCTTTTTTCATGGTTTTGTGTTGAATCAGATTTGATGTGTTCTTACTTCCTCACATGCTGATTGTTGTTGTCGTTGTTGTTGTTGTTGTCGTCATGTCAACCATTGCCTCAAACCAGGGCCTTGTTCCTCAAGACAAATCCAGGCTAACACGATGTTAACAGGATAAAATGAAAAATCATCTGATATAAAATATGTTCCAGATTCCAGACGTTAAAGTGCAGCAGCTTCTTAGAAAATATAAAGAACAGAGAACAGATGATTACTGAGCCTTTAAACATCACAGACCTTTACTGCAGCTGCACTTGAGGTCATTTGAGTCAAAACCTGGACCTAATGAAAATGAGTCTGAAGCAGGAAGAACAAGGCCCTGCACGCCGTCCTGTGATGATAAGAGTGATATATTCAGTGTGTGTGTGTGTGTGTGTGTGTGTGTGTGTGTGTGTGTGTGTGTGTGTGTGTGTGCGTCCCAGCAGCAGCAGTCCCTCCGTCTCTCCGAGCTGCACCGGAAGGCTCAGCTGTGGCGCGGCATCGTCAGCATCGCTCTGATCGAGGGCCGCGGCCTCGTCCCCATGGACCCCAACGGCCTGAGTGACCCCTACGCCAAGTTCAGACTGGGACACCAGAAGTACCGCAGCAAGGTGGGTCAGCTGACCTCTGACCTCTGACCTCTGACCTCTGAGGCGCTGGAGGTTATATTGTTATTAAAAATGTTTATTTTCTTCTGAAAACATTAAATTGAAATAGATTTTGCTGTATTTCTATATTAATACTGAGCAGGACATCGCTTTCTTCAAAATAATGTGTCAGATTATGTAAAAATTGTCAAGAAACATAGTGTTGCATTGCAAAAATGAATTATATTCATTCCACGTTTGAGTCCAGATTTATTTTCCTGTGTATAATCAGATTTTTACGCCACTTGAAACTGGGTTGCATTAAGTCATTGACCCATATGTTGAGGAGCAACGAGACAGTTTGAATTCCAGGGCTGAGATATAATGTTGTAATGTCCCTTTTTCTTTTATTTTAAACTGTTAAAAATTCACAAGTAAAAGGAGCAATCTGATGATTTACGGCGCTGGAAGAGGCGACAAAATACATAAATAACAATAAAAGGAACGAAAGAATGAAACAAATTTAAAAAATGAAATGTTTCAAGGAGATTACACAATAATCTGGCCCTTCAAATTAAAAGCCCTCCCGCCTCTCATACACAGTTCAGTCATAGATTTTGACTTTATATTGACTTTTTGTCTTTTTGAATTTTGTTGACTAATGACTTCCTGCTTAGTCGACTATATGGGTGCAGCCCTAATCGTTATTATTATTCTTTGTTTCCTTTGTTTCCTTTGTGTGTGTGTGCAGACGGTGCCAAAGACCCTGAGTCCACAGTGGAGGGAGCAGTTTGACCTCCACCTGTACGAGGAGACGGGGGGAGTGTTGGAGATCACGGTGTGGGACAAAGACACGGGGAGGAGGGACGACTTCATGGGACGGTCAGTCTCCTCCCGGCTCTGCTATGTTGTCTCTGTACACAGGATAAAAAGAAAAACTTAAAGGGATACTTCACCCAAAACTGATAATAGATGATTGGTGAATTGTTGATTTTGGGTGAAGTATCCCTTTAACAGTCATTCATGTTCAGAAGCCGGAGCTCATTGAATCCGTCTGTGTTGATGCAGCTGCCAGCTGGACCTGTCGCCTCTGGCCAAGGAGCAGACTCACCACCTGGAGCTTCCTCTGGAGGAGGCGCGGGGCGTCCTGGTGCTGCTGGTCACGCTCACCGCCTCCGCCCACGTCTCCATCGCCGACCTGTCCGTCACGCCGCTGGACGACCCGCAGGAGCGCCGCGAGATCCTCAAACGATACGTAAGAAATAAGATAGAGACGTAGTCGATACAGCAGAGAGAGATGATCCGTCTGTCAACTGGTGTGTGTGTGCGTGTGTGTGTGTGTGTGTGTGCAGGGCGTCCTGAAGTCGTTCTCCAGCCTGAAGGACGTGGGCGTGGTGCAGGTGAAGGTGCTGAGAGCTGAAGGACTCATGGCTGCAGATGTAAACGGTAACAACACGTCGTACAACACGTCTGTCTGTGTTCGTTAAGACACAGCGTTAAACACTCTTCATCATCATCATCATCATCATCATCATCATCACTGACTCCACAGGGAAGAGCGATCCGTTCTGCGTCCTGGAGCTGAACAACGACCGGCTGCAGACACACACTGTTTACAAGAACCTCAACCCAGAGTGGAACAAAGCCTTCACCTTGTGAGTTATTAGTATTATTATAAGCTCCTTCAGAATAAAGGTAGATGTTTGTGTTAAAGCTCCTTCAAAATAAAAGTTGATGTTTGGGTTAAAGCTCCTTCAGAATAAATAGAAAGTTCCTTCAAAATTGATGTTTGTGTTAAAGCTCCTTCAAAATAAAGGTAGATGTTTGGGTTAAAGTTCCTTCAAAATAAAGGTAGGTGTTTGGGTTAAAGCTCCTTCAAAATAAAGGTAGGTGTTTGGGTTAAAGCTCCTTCAAAATAAAGGTAGATGTTTGGGTTAAAGCTCCTTCAAAATAAAGGTAGGTGTTTCGGTTAAAGCTCCTTCAAAATAAAGGTAGATGTTTGTGTTAAAGCTCCTTCAAAATAAAAGTTGATGTTTGTGTTAAAGCCCCTTCAAAATAAAGGTAGATGTTTGGGTTAAAGCTCCTTCAAAATAAAGGTAGGTGTTTGGGTTAAAGCTCCTTCAAAATAAAGGTAGATGTTTGGGTTAAAGCTCCTTCAAAATAAAGGTTAAAGCTCCTTCAATATAAAGGTAGATGTTTGTGTTAAAGCTCCTTCAAAATAAAGGTAAAGCTCCTTCAAAATAAAAGTTTGTTTGGGTTAAAGCTCCTTCAAAATAAAGGTAGATGTTTGGGTTAAAGCTCCTTCAAAATAAAAGTTGATGTTTGGGTTAAAGCTCCTTCAAAATAAAAGTTGATGTTTGGGTTAAAGCTCCTTCAAAATAAAGGTAGATGTTTGGGTTAAAGCTCCTTCAAAATAAAAGTTGATGTTTGGGTTAAAGCTCCTTCAAAATAAAAGTTGATGTTTGGGTTAAAGCTCCTTCAAAATAAAAGTTGATGTTTGGGTTAAAGCTCCTTCAAAATAAAAGTTGATGTTTGGGTTAAAGCTCCTTCAAAATAAAGGTAGATGTTTGTGTTAAAGCTCCTTCAAAATAAAAGTTGATGTTTGGGTTAAAGCTCCTTCAAAATAAAAGTTGATGTTTGGGTTAAAGCTCCTTCAAAATAAAAGTTAATGTTTGGGTTAAGGCTCCTTCAAAATAAAAGTAGATGTTTGGGTTAAAGCTTCTTCAAAATAAAAGTTGATGTTTGGGTTAAAGCTCCTTCAAAATAAAGGTAGATGTTTGTGTTAAAGCTCCTTCAAAATAAAGCTAGATGTTTGTGTTAAAGCTCCTTCAAAATAAAAGTTGATGTTTGTCACTGATTTTAATTGATTGGCCGTCAGCTGATCAGTCTGATTGATCCGTCTCTCCGTCTTCTCTGCAGTAACGTGAAGGACATCCATTCTGTGCTGGAGGTCACCGTGTTCGACGAGGACCGAGACCGGAGCGCCGACTTCCTGGGAAAAGTTGCCATCCCATTATTACATGTGAGGTCACAACGTAGTTTAATGAAGTAACCCTGTGTGACATCATGAGGTTCTGGTGTTGCCTTCACTTACCACAGTTATATTTCAGTCACGTTATGTTTTTGTTTATAATATTATTGATGTGATGTGATGTCAGATCCGTAACGGCGAGCAGAAAGGCTACGCGCTGAAGAACAAGGAGCTGACGGGTCCGACCAAAGGCGTCGTCTTCCTGGAGGTCGACGTCATCTACAACACGGTCAGAGCAACTCTGTCTCTAGGCTTTTAGAAGAAGCTGCAATAAATAAAAATATATTAATTATCAGTTATTAATCAGTGTAGTATGGAAGTCTAGTGCATTTCCCTGTTTTTCAAAGTAAGATTTGTGAATGTATGTGTGAATTAAGTAGTAATTAATTATCTCTCAGCTCTTAATTAATGTGTGTTTGTGTCCGCAGGTCAAAGCTGCTCTGAAAACTGTGGTTCCTGCAGAACAGAAATACATCGAGGAAGAACCCAAAGTCTCCAAACAGGTCGGTTTGAGAAGCTGCTGAACAGACGGGAAGCAGCGTGTTTCACCTGGAGCTTTTATATTTAATTTATCTTTAATTAAACAAGTATAAACAGAACCAATAAAGTTTATATCAATGCAGAACAGCACATCAAAAAGCACAAATAGTCAGAGGCATCGAGTGTGGACCAATCCCACTGGCTCTGCATCGTGTGACATCATCGATCGACCGTTTCATTGCCAATAAGAAGGATATAGATTATAGATCTATAATCAATAATTAATCATCCTAACGACAGACTCGGTGTCGTCTTTTCTCTCCTCCAGCTGCTGCACCAGAACTTCAACCGGGTGAAGAGGTGCATCATGGTCCTGATCAGCTACGGCGCCTACATCAACAGCTGCTTCGAGTGGGAGTCGGCGCAGAGGAGCGTCGTCTCCTTCATGGTGGGAGAGCGCACACACACACACACACACACACACACACTCCCTCAGCAGCAGCGTAGTGTCTCGTTAACCCCCCCCCCCCTCTCCTCCCAGCTGTTCGTGGTGGTCGTGTGGAACTTCGAGCTCTACATGCTGCCGCTGGCTCTGGTGCTGCTGCTCGTCTGGAACTTCTTCTTCTCCTGCAGCAGAGACATGGCCGACGTGGTGAGCAGCTCCGAGAAACACCGCGCTCACATGGTCTCTACTTGAAAAAATAAAAAGAAGAAGAAACTGAAATTTCAACTTTTGATCTTGAATTTCGAAAAATACATCAACGTATTCAAAATGAAAATAAAAGTACAAAAGGTTTTTTTCAGGTTAAATATAATTATGATCCACTAATTCTTTTGAATGAAGTATTTATTTTCATTTTTCATTCTCATATGTTTTGATATTTGAGATCCCATTTCTTTCAGTTGCAAGTTTGCATTTTTTACAGTTTGAAATCTTTCTCTGAAACTGAAACTTTTAAACAAAACATGAAATTTCAGTTTCAAATTTTATTTTTTCAAGCACAAAACGTTTGACGCCAGTTTAGCTCCATAGATTAGTTTACACTTACAGTTACAACAGATTATAATAAATCATATATATAATTCAAGCCCCCTTGTTGTTTATGAAAGATTTGAAATTCCTTGAATTCCTAAAGAATTAAAGTGTAAACTGTGTGTTTATAGATTTATGGTAAATAAATGAATTTTTAATGCTAAAATAGAAATTATTTAGCTGTTCTTTTCCATTTATTTGTTACTTGTAGTAAAGCCCACAGTGAGGAGGTGTGTTGTGTGTCGGTGTCCAGCAGGAGGCAGCACAGACTCACTCAGACAAACACAAGCCTCCTAATAGACAATACTACCAGACTTGTTTGTTCATTTATTTATTTATTTAAATGACACAGTTTAGTAAAAATAAAACCCTGAATGTGTTTGTTTTGACCCGTTCACGTGTCTCATGTTTTCTGCTTCTCTTCCTGCGTCAGTCGATGGAGGCCATGTTTGAATGGGAGGACGAGGAGGACGAGAAAGACGACAAGGTAGAGGAAGGAAGAAGCTGATTGGTTTCTTTTTAAATCCTGTGTTAGATGAGAATAAACACCGATCTCTGTCCCTCTGTCTCTGTCTCTGTCTCTGTCTCTCTGTCTCTGTCTCTGTCTCTCTGTCTCTGTCCGTCCCTCGTTCCCGCCTCAGGACTCGGAGCACAAAGGCTTCATGGACAAACTGTACGCCATCCAGGACGTGTTCATCAGCGTGCAGAGCGCCCTGGACGACGTGGCCTCGTACGGAGAGAGGATCAAGAAGTGGGTGAATGGCTATTTAGTGAATACGGGTCAGATACACACAGCTGCATCTCAATAAATTACAATATATACAGTAATATATACAGTATATGTCATGGAAAACTTTTTGAATTTTATATATAATCTATTATTAATCTATTATTATCTATTATCTATAGGTTATTATATATTATTATATATAGATGCACCTGTGTGATCACATGTTCATATAAACATACATACGTTTGATTGTTTTAGCCTTTAGCAGCTTTTAGCCTCTGTAGCTGCTCCTCAGACTGAATTCTTCTCTCTGATTGGCTGGCGAGATAACGTGTTCCCATGACAACCGTGATCCTCTGCAGTGATTTCACGTTGCGTCCAGAGATAACATCTGGAAGGAACTTAAAGACGACCTCGTTAGAACTCAGAGTTCAAGGACGCTAACAAAGTCTTTGACTCTTTCTTTGTACGACACTAGACACAAGGTCAAAGGTCAGCGTCAGTGTGACATCATCATGTTGTGTAGTCGTGGTAACAGGAAGGAGAAGCTGCGGTGGCTCTGGTTAGAGGACGGACACGGTGTTGGCGAGGACGAGCTGCAGTTCAACTGATGTTCACTGTGTTCCTTTTGTGTGTCTGTCTTTGTCTTGTTGTTGTTGTGGTTGTTTATCGTGGTTGTCGTGGTGACGCGGCGGCGGCGGCAGCACCATGAACTGGACCGTGCCTTTCCTCAGCTGGTTGGCCGTCACCGCCTTATGTCTGGCCACATTCCTGCTCTACCTCATCCCTCTGAGATACCTGGTGCTGGCCTGGGGTGAGACACACACACACACACACGCACACACACACACACACATAGAAACACACACACACACATAGAAACACACACACACACTCATCCGTGTGTTCTCGTCCTCGTGCAGGTGTGAACAAATTCACCAAGAAGCTCCGGGACCCGTACATGATCGACAACAACGAGCTGCTGGACTTCCTGTCTAGAGTCCCGTCTGACGTGCAAGTGGTGGGTGACATCATCATCATCATCAACCATTTAAAGGGCTACTTCACCCAAAATTGATAATTAACCAATCATTTATTCACCATCATGCCAAGGAAGGGTCAGGAGTTCCAGGGGGGGTCCGGCTGGGGCGAGAGGTTTTCATATAATGGCGGTGGATAGAGATCACTTTTGATTGGTCCAAAACACACTATGAAACATCCAGATTCCTCCAAACTGCTCGTCTGGACCGACTCAAATGTCCTGAAGCCAAGACATGGAGAAGTTGTTGTTGTTGTCTCTGTTTTTATCCTTGTTGTAGCAGCAGCTCCCAGAGGCTGCATGAGGTTTGCTGTGAGATGTTCAACAAGATGACAACATGACAGCAAATCTCGCGCATGCGCACAAACATCAACAGAGCCATGTGGCGGCATCAGGACACTTGGGTCGGTCCAGACGAGCTGTATGGAAGAATCTGGATGTTTCATAGTGTGAACTCTAACCGCCGCCATTGTATGAAAATCTGTTCCTTGGCCTGACGGTGAGGAGATGATTGGTGAATTATCGATTTTAGGTGAAGTGTCCCTTTAAGGCGTTTAGAAATTCGATTTCCAATCACATCATCCGGGTGTTTTCTTCGTATTTGGAAAAGTCTGGTATTAGCTGGACGAAGGCGTTTCCAGTTATAGTCGGATTAAGGCCATAATTAATTTTTTTCAACTGTCTTTTCAACACATCTTCAAGTTTGTTTGTTTTTTGTCTGTGTGTGTGTGCGTGCGTGTGTGTGCGTGCAGATGCAGTATCACGAGCTGAAGGTCGACCCCGGTCAAAGCCCCAGCAAACGCAGGAGGACCAATCAGAGCTAGAGCTGCTCCTCCTTCCTGTAAACAAAAACTGTAAACAATGTAAACAACATTATTTATATATTTCTTGTATATTTTTTTGGTTATTATGAAAATCTTTGAGTTGTTTTTCTTTGTTTGTTTGTTTGTTTTGTTACTGTGGAAAGACTCTGATTTATTTTTTAAATCTTGTAAAGAAAACAAAGACGATCGTGTTTTTTAATCTTTTATTTAGTGATGACGACGTGTGTTACAGTCGTACACGTGTGTGTTACTACAGGTGTGCATGTGTGACCGTGTGCTGCTGTTGCATGGAGTCGATGCAGCTCTTCTTTCTTTCTTTCTTTCTTTCTTTCTTTCTTTCTTTCTTTCTTTCTTTCTTTCTTTCTTTCTTTCTTCCTTCCTTTCTTCCTTCCTACCTGGATGTTTTATCAGTGTGTCATGTGACCAACGAGCTGCATGCACTGCCGCTGTATAAACACACAACAGCTCCTCCTCCTATCAGACACCACGACCACTTTGCATGACACCGTTACAGTCACTGTTCCTTAACGCGCTTTGTAAACTAACGTTATCAGTGGGAAAACTACGACGGAGTATTAGGGCCACATTGAGAAAAAAACAAAACACAGACTTTGAGAAAAAAAGTCGTGAATTTACGGGAACAAAGTCGTACATTTACGAGAAAAAGTCGTACATTTCCAACTAGAAAAAAGTCATAACATTACGAGAATAAAGTCGTACATTTACGAGAATAAAGTCGTACATTTACGAGAATAAAGTCGTACATTTACGAGAATAAAGTCGTACATTTCCTACGAGAAAAAAGTAATAACATTACCAAAAAAAAGTCATAACATTTCGAGAATAAAGTCATGAATTTACGAGAATAAAGTCGTACATTTCCTACGAGAAAAAAGTCATAATATTACAAGAAAAAAGTCATAACATTACAAGAATAAAGTTGTAATTTACAAGAATAAAGTCATACATTTCCTACAAGAAAAAAGTCGTACATTTCCTATGAGAAAAAAGTCATAACATTACGAGAATAAAGTCGTACATTTCTTCTGAGAAAAAAGTAATAACATTACAAGAAAAAAGTCATAACATTTCGAGAATAAAGTCCTACATTTACAAGAAAAAGTCGTACATTTCCTACGAGAAAAAAGTCATAACATTACAAGAAAAAAACATTACAAGAAAAAAGTCATAACATTACGAGAATAAAGTCGTACATTTCCTACGAGAAAAAAGTCGTACATTTCCTACGAGAAAAAAGTCATAACATTACAAGAAAAAAGTCATAACATTACGAGAATAAAGTCGTACATTTCCTACGAGAAAAAAGTCATAACATTACGAGAATAAAGTCGTAAATTTACAAGAATAAAGTCGTACATTTCCTACGAGAAAAAAGTCATAAATTTACGACTTTATTCTCGAAGTTTGTGATTTTTTATTTGTGAATGTGGCCCTAATCCTTCGTCGTAGAAACAGCATTTTCTTCAATATTATTTTCAATTTTTTTTTACTGTTTCTGCTCCAGCTGCAAATACAAGATCACATGATGCAAAAATCAACAAATATTTTACATTGCGGAGACAAATTCTGGTTCTGATTAACAAAATAAAACATCAATGAACAAATAATTTCATAGGAAAATAAAAATTCAGCCTCCAACAGTTTAAACATACAGATTTTTACACATCAATAACTATACTCCAATAAAATAATACACACAAAATCTGCATAATGAGTAGTTTTAGTTTTGGTACTCTGTAAGTGTAATTTTCTTGATAATACTTTTTGATAAATACTTTTTCTTGATTACATTTTTTTACTTCTAATATCTCAACGACACTGTGGCATGACTGCTTCTTACCTGAGTGAATACAGATCTGAGTTCTTCCACCACTGCCCACGACGGATCACTATGCACATACGAAGCACAATGTGTTTAAAGAAAGGGACCATCTGCCATACAGGACATATGTAATAATAATATTAATGATTATTATTATTATTAGTCATTTACAGCCCCCTATATTTAGCATTTATTAGCATTGTATAAACATTTAATTACTGGTGCACTACAGTGTAGTTGTAGCAGATTTAAGTGTTTATTAATGTCCTCCATGTAAATCAAATCTGCTGTATAGACAGATAATGAATGACTGTGTAGAAAAGGTGTATTTGCAGCAATATAGACCATAATATGTTGACATACACTTGAAAATATTCTAATATCTAATACACATAATCACAAAAACATAAAAAAAAAACTGTCCACTCATTGACTTCAAAAGGCTTATTAACTGTCCTGTTGACATGTTTTTACATTAATTACACAGTAAATGCATGCATAATGAAGTAATACATGTAACAGTTTCTATTGTACTGCACTTTATGTATTTGCTTTTATTTTAGCATTATAAAATAATCCATAAAGATGAGCTATATATGCATTCATAGACTGTATTTTTCCAGTAGAGAACTGAGTTTATTATTTTTTTTCTATTAATGGGCCAAATATTAATGAGAAGTCACAGGACGGTCAGAGTTGTTGTGCATTGATGTGACTGTTCTTTTACTGGTTTAATTGTTTTACATAATACAGAGGGACCAGGTTATTATGGGATGTGTATTTTCTTGCATGTCTTGTAGCTTACATTGTCATTTTTCTATTGATGTGTCCCAAGTGGGTTTTTTTGTTGTTTTTTTGCATGACTGAACTGAAAAAAAAAACAACGTATATGCAAGTGCATTTATCTGGATTCTTGAATGTGAAGTCTGTCTGATCAACGGATCCACCTGAGCTCCTGCAGGTGGAGCGCCAGGACGCTGCGTCGGGTGTCGTATATGCACCATGTTGTCTTCACCTCTGTCTCTTTTGCACATTGTTATTATTATTCTATATCTGTTTACCATGGCTGTTTGCTGCCGTTGAATAATTAACTGCGATTGTTACGAAAGTCCGGCTGTAACAACTGTGTAGCATTTATCTGGGAAAAAATATATTTCTACACAGATTCTGGTGTCTCTTGGTGTCTGATGTCATCGCACAATGACTGACGGTTAGGGTAACTAGAGCACTGGAATAAGAAAGTAATGACACTTCCATTGACTCCTGTGGTAAGCTTTGTGCGCCCCATTCACTCCAATAATGTGTTGCTCACTTGCTTATAAATTGATGAAAACGGCCGTGTTTTTGTTTTTAGGTGTCTTGGTCATCGAATTATAATTTGTTTATTGCAAAATGTATGTAGCCTTCTGACATTTTTAATCTACAGCTCTTTGTCAGGAGCAACAAGTGATTCAAAGTAAGACATGACAGTCAACAAACATTAAACAAAACAAAAGTTTAAAAGCTGCTGCTGATAACCCACTGTAATCCTTACAGGCTTAGTCTGATAGCAAAAGACTCATGAACTTGAGCCTCAGTGATTCCTCCCATCCCAGTTATTTACATCAACAGCCATTTCAGATTGCTCAGCCCAATCTTCAATTTTTTTTTGTTTGTGTATGTGTTTTGTAGTATATTGATATTTTAACTGCTTAGCTGCTATATGTTACACAGTTGGGATCATCCCTATGTTCCCCACTTTGTATAGGGCCAGGGAACATAGGACCCTTTTTCTTTTCTTTTTTCACATTTTATTGTTTTTCAAACATAAACAATACAAAACACTGAAACAAACCCCCCCCAACGGACCCTTTTTCTAAAAAAGGGTCCTATGTAAAAACGGGGAGCATAGGACTCAATTTCAAAAAGAGGATCCTACTGTATGTTCAACATACAGTAGGACCCGGGGAACATACTTGCGCTCCCATACGATTTGTGTTTCACCACCGCCACCCAGTGATCATTTGGTAATACAGCAATACTCTGATGTTTACTGGTTTCGAGTAGTCTGAGAAGAAATGCAATAAAGAAGTGCAGACGTGTGCATGTTGGTCTCTGTGTACCATATCTGTTATGGATATTAACAGTGTTATAGTTATTACATGTTTCAGGGTCGTCGGGAGAGAGGGGGGAGCAGGAGCTGCACTGTTGGGTGCAGCGGAAGGAAGGGTAGAGGAAGGGATGAAAGGCTGGAAGGATGTGTGTGCATGTGAAGCCTGTGGACGGAGAGAAGAAAAGAAGGCAGTGGTTGCCTGATTATGGTCAAGGGGAACAGAGGTGGATACGACCTGATCCCCGCCAGCCAGGGGGCGCTGTTGATGCGAGCTGGCGGTGGGAAGCTAGCGGAAGCCCTGTGACGTCACGTGCGGTGACGTCGTCTATGAACCAGGACGCGCGAGAGGCTCGGATGCCCCTCGGAATGCCTCTCGGATGGCGCTGCTGTGATACGGGTGCAGGCGAACCTGAACAGCGTCGCTTTGTTGTCATTGCGGTGGAAAGGGACGCCCTCACCTTTCAGGAAGAAGCGGAGGCGAGCGACGGTCCAGCCGGGTCGGACGGGAAGGCACGCCGCGCCGGTAGCGAGAGCCGGCGTCCGAGCGGGGTGAATGCTGGCGGTGGCGGGGAGAGCCTCGGAGCTGGCTCCTGTGGCTCTGCCTGGGGCGTCTGCGGCTTTCTGCCCTCCCGGACGAGTGAGAGGAAGCCGGGACCTGCTCGGAGTTGGTGGGATCTCGTTTGGGAAGCTGGAGCGAATGCGCCGGCGAGGTGAGGGAATATTCACCACGGAGCTGGTAGATTCACATGACGTCACTGTGTTTATGCGCCTCGCCATAATTTGTGTCCGAATCAGGGCAATCTACAGACCACAGCGTCATGTCACCAGAACAAGTGGAGTAGTGGGAGGAAATCAGCAAGAGACCAAAAATTGACGTTATTTAACAGATGCCAGAGTTAGGCCTAGTCCACACGAGCCCGGGCATTTTTGAAACCGGAGTTTTGCTCAGCGTCCACACGAGAGGTATAAATACTGCGTACACACGCAACCGTGGAAACCGCTACCAAATGACGCAATGCACACGTGGAGGGCTGTTTTAACCAATCAAAATACGGAATCAGTTATAGTGTTCATTTTTGGTCAATACAATAACTACATGTAGGCTAGAGTGTTCCTTTGACATGCACGGCTGCAGCAGTCTGTCTGTCATGTCACTGCACTGTGTAGTTGTGCTGTGTGCGTCACCTGGCTGACTGACCACTGTCGGTGCGGCGCAACTCATTATCACTGGCTGTTGTTTTGTCTGTCAAGACACGGATGAATGAAACATATCCACTTTATATCAACCGCGGACGTCACGAATAGATTTTCGGCTTTTTGGCTCATTCCGTTCATCTCCGCATCGGCTCTTTGATCGCATGACAGCAGTGCGACCCCCCTCCCATCGGACCCGGTGACATAGACTACTGCCTGTTCATTCATGAAATTCATCCCGAAGCACTCTCAAAGGTGAGGAATGAGAAACTGCGGCGCTACTGTAGTAGTTTTAAAAACACACCGGCAGCGGTTGTAAACAACATCTGCAGGCAGTGTTTACATCAGCACGTGCGCATCTATGACGTAAACGAGAAAAACATTCACGGTTGCAGTGTCCACACGCACCCGGTGAAACATACCGGGGCCGAAAACCCCACCCTGGACCCCGGTTTCAAAAAACCACGGTTTCAGGATTCCAAAAGCGCGGTTGCGTGTGGTTGCGTGTGGACAGAGCATACAACCGGGATCATACGTTCACGGTTTCAAAAATACCCGGGCTCGTGTGGACTAGGCCTTATATTGTGCTGAAACCCCGGACTGCAGTTTTACCAAAGATACTGAATAAATGGAACTCCATCCCAAAAGACGTAAAGTTACAGGCGGAATACGGTTGACTGCAGGCAGTGTATCAGTCGCAGAAAGAGTGGATTCATTATTTCTTTAAAGGAGTCATCACCTGGTTTTTTACGTATCCAGCCCCCCTTGGATCGCTTTGGATCAATTCGTAAAACTTATTAGAAAAAAAAAATTTTTTTTTAATCAAACATTGAGCTTGTTGTGACCCTTTTTCCTACCGCGACTTTATCACGCGAGATTACGCGCGAGGTTTTGACTGGTCCGGATGTGCACTGTATGAGGCACGCGTTGATTCGCCGCAGGAAGGACAGAGCCGGGGGGGGGGGGGGGGGGCTTGCCTGCATGCAGACTCCAAAACATAAACAGCCCCCTGGTACCGCTTCGGCGATTTCAGGTAGCGGACGGGGTGGGTTGGGTGGTGAAAGAGGCAAGTAGCCTCCACGGTGAGGTCACCGTAGGAGCAGAATCAAAATCTCTTGCTTTAGGAAGGCACACCATTGTGTGCTATTCCTGTTCGGAGAAAGAGCCGAAGAGAAAAAACGGCGCCGCTTTCAAAGTCCAGCTTTTCAGGCAAGTTTCAACTGAGGTCAAACACCAATATGCATGTTTTAACAAGAGAAATTGCGATTTCCGGGTGATGACTCCTTTAATAACATGGATATATTGAATTCTGCAATTTGATTATCCTACTTTCTTATTAATTACTCACTGATTCCGTATTTTAGGTGTCTTTATTTCTGTATAACAGGCCGTTGCTAAGTAAAACGGAGCGTTGCTAGGGACGCTGCTCTGATCAGCGGAGCAGGATTGTGTTTCATTTTTACCGTCATTAAACAGCTTCAGACTAATTGTGATGTTAAAATGACTTTAAAGGTGTACAGAAAAGAAAACTGAATTTGAGCCACTCTGGGTCATAAAATGAATGTAAAAACTCATCTAAGAGACGTTGTAGGCCAAACTTTGTGCAAAATTCTATTTTTGAATAAATCCGGGATGAAAGTGTTGTATTTTTTTTTCGCATTGGACAATGCAGGCGCTCGGATTCTACGTCAGCCTGCTCACGATTCAAAAGCCACTGATATTGGATCTGTCACCCGTCATTCAAACGTCTAAACACTAGGGATGTGCACGGTTACCCGGGTACTCGAGTACTCGAGTAGTAATCTGCTACTCGGTTATGAATTTATTACTCGGGTACCCGAGGATTTAAAAAAAACGGCAGGTCAGAGCGCAGTCTAGTGTCGGATCAGACTACATTATCATGCCCTGGTTCGGCTTTTTGTACAGTTTCGGATCAAGCAACGTGATTTTCTGCTGTGTAAAAGCGTTTTTGGATCGAGCCTCGGACTTTCAATCCTTTTACAAGAATCTGTGGTGGTTCCCTCGGCGACGTATAGTACGCCGTCGGGAGGGAGACGACAGGTCTCGTCAGGTCTGGTAGAAAATATACTTTCACTTTACAAACCTTCCCTGTTATTTCCTGAAACGATGCGAGGCAGAGACCGAAGGCACCAACATGTGTAGTGTGGACTAATAAATAAGCACCGCTAATGATTTAAAAAAAGAAAAGAAAAAAAAAGTTTTCTCCTCCGTGGCAGCCGCGGCATAAACGCGCTGCGCTCAGAGCGCATGCAGCGCATTTATTCCCCGGCATAAAGATGCACATCTGCCTCATATGTGCATCTTAAACTCCAGTCTCTACTCTTATTATCCACCTGACATTGTGTGTGATGACGCTGTGTGTCAGTCATGCGGACTGTCTGACGGACAGAGCGCATTTATGCACCGGCTGCGCTCTGTCCGTGAGACATGACGTCATTTTATTTTTATTACAGTACTCGATTACCCGATTAGTACCAGCTTCGGTTACTCAATTAGTAAATTAGTCGAAATGCCCATCCCTACTAAACACGCACACACACACGGAGCTCGGACTCGCCCCAAGCTTCGAATATCCCGCCCGCTCGGTAACGACCAATCAAATCCGTTAAATTTACTCGGGTAAAGTCGTGTTGCAGCTCGGCACAACTCGGCGCGACAAACGGAACAAACGGCCATTTCTGTACAGCTTTAAGCTTGTCAGAGGGAGAGTGGAGGCTCTCTGCCTCCCACTCCTGCTGGAACCAAACCTGCGATCAGAGCGGACGGAGCAGCGCGGCGTCACAGCTGTGACCAGCTGAGTCTGTGCCACCGCGAGTCCGCCACACAGACGTGTCCCCTAACCGTAGTCCCTTATGACAGACAGGACTACATAAATGCGCACATCGTAATATTTACATGATAATTCATCGATCGACTGATTTATTATCAAAAGCTTGTTGAAAACATCTGCACATGAGTTGACCGGGAGGAGGCTGAGGAGCAAACAGCGCGGAGTGACCGGACCTCGGACTTTATCAACATTACGTATCAAATTAATTAATTCACTCATAAACCGTGTAATTCGTGGGATAATGTACAGTTAGTCTGTTGTTATGGAGAAATAAACCCAGACAGGATGTATGAAACCCTGTCATTTTGTCAGGAAGTCATTTCCATCCTGTGGTTTACATGCTCTCATATGAGGAGAACTGTCAAATCGGACACAAATATGGCGGCGGTCACTTCGACGTGACGTCACTGCAACCCATGAATATATGGTCTGTGTTGTGCCAAAAAAGGACTGCCTGCCAGAAAACGACTGACCCCAGCGGGAACGCTGAAATCAAAGATATTGAATAAACCGTCATTCCTGAAATACAGGGGGCAGTGACAGTCACTTTCTGGCAAAGCCTTGCTGAAAAGCGACTGCCCTGTTAGGTCTGCAAAGTACACTGTATTACTCCAGAAATGTACGTAGTAGTAGTAGTATTAATATTATGTTTTTATTTTTGTCCCCTATATTTCAGCATTCTGGCAGGCAGTCCTTTTTCAAGTTGTGCGTCTATGCTCAGGCAGCCCAGTCCAGAGAGCAACAGAGAGGGACGGCAGTATAACAGGTGTGTGTGTGTCTCTATCTGTGTGTGTAGCCCAGTACTTGTTGTAAAAGATATGCTAATTCTATAATCATAGAGGGCTGAAAATCTCAGAAAATGTCTGCTCCAATTATTCAGCAGGATAAAGTAGGGATGCACCGATTGTGAAATTCTAGGCTGATGCCGATGTTTAAAATAACAACTTGGCCGATGCCGATGTTTTTTATTTTTGCTATTCCGTCTTTGGTGCCACAGAAACATTACTGAACTACTGTATTTTAAAAGTCTTTCAGCTCTTCATCATATTATTCAATGAGCACAAATTCAGTTACATAGACTTCTCTCCCTAACCCCATTTATCTGCAATTAACCAACTTGCTCAGTAACACAGAGACAGAAGTTAAGAGGAGTTGAGCAGGATTTCTCCAGTGGCTATGCTACATTTTTACCTCAATTAAAAAGCCACAGAGTCCTAACTGTGATAAACTACATGACTTGTGACTGGTTACAGTGAGAACGGAGGCTCTCTGCCTTCACCTGGCGTCTCTCTCGTGTAGCAGGCTACCTGGCGTCACCGCTCCGGTGTTTGTGTCCCAGCTCATGTCTCTGTGGCACCGACACAGACGTAATGACAGTTACGTAATCCACCGCTCCATTTATTGATTTCTCGCCGGCTTCGGTGTAAACACATACACGTAGGCGGCGGTTAGAAAAAAAAGCGACCAGACGAGTTTCTCTAATGGCGCGTTTCCACTAGCACGGGACGGCACGGCACGGCACGGCTCGGCGCGCTATTAGCGTGTTTCCACTAGCCCTAGTACCTGTACCAGGTCCCATTTTTCGTACCTCCTCGGCCCTGGTTCCAAGCGAGCCGAAGCGTTACTATAACGTGACGTCATCCGACTGCCTTCCGCGGATTGGGCAGAGTCAGGGCGAGCACGACGTCGGACATGAGAATCAAACCCAGAAATTTCAAAAACATTGCGGCAACAGCGCCAGCTGATCTGTATCGAGACTGTTGTTATTCCTTCACCTGAGGAAACTGTTGCTGTGTGTGAATCCACACTGTGGTCTGTTAACGAGGTGCAGACGAGTGAGTTTGGAGCTGACGAGCGGATCGAAAAAAGAGAGACGGACAATGCGATCTCCGCGATCACCCCCGTGCCGACCCCGCCCCCGCTGAGGAGGAACTAGAGAACTCAGCTGTAATGGAAACACAACCAAACCGAGCCGTGCCGTGCCGTGCCGTGCCGTGCTAGTGGAAACGCGCCATAACGGTGTTTTAAGCCCATACAGGGGATTTAAATGACGAGGGGCGTTCAGGCTCCTCCGTTCCTCCGCTCGCCATGACCACTCTGCACTTAACAGCCGTGTTTACATGCGCGCAACTTTTTTTCATTTTTTTTTTTCATAAATCAATCCGCTGATCACATGTGTGCTGAACTGAAGATATTAATCCGAACAGATCACGGATCAATCCGGTGCACCACTAGTATCTTCCCCCCAGAAAAAGGAAAGAAGAAAGGTTCCTCCCAGCACAGCTGTTCATGCCGCATTTAAGCCACCATAAACATTGGCCACTGCCATCGGTGAATGTCACGTTTTTTTACCGATGGCAGTCAATGAGCCCACCATCGGCCGATGCATCGGTGCATCCCTAGTATAAAGCTAAATCATGTGTGGGCCTTCTGTCTTGTGATATCTGACAGTAGCTGCAGCGTCAAGGTAGAGCTGAGAACAGGGCAGGAGTGTGGTCATTTAAAAAAATGAGTTTTGTTTTGTTTTTGCCCACCAGCCACAGCTCCTCACTAGACCAGTTCTGAGTTCACTTTCATACACTTAAAGGGATAGTTCAACATTTTGGCAAATTGTCCCATCACCATAATCCCTATAGTCATAGCAGTAGGTTTGTTACCTTTAATTGTTGGTGCAAGCTATTTTTAGAACGGCGGAGCAGAGCTGTGAGCTGCTCAGAGCTACGCTACGGAGGCTCATGGGATTTCTTGGTTTCCCTCATCAAACTCATCAAATACACAATCCAACAACTCAAAAGCGCTGTCGTGGACACCTTGTGAGCTGCACAACCACCACACTATGAGATAAGGGAACGTAACGAGATGGAGCTGTTTTAGAGGTAAATTCATGTAAAACCGCTGATGCATGTTGCGTTCAGGGACAGTTTTTCAGCAAGCAGTCTCTGCATTTACCTCGAAAATGGCTCTGTTTCGTATCGTTCCGTTATTATCTCATAGCGTGGTGGTTGTGCAGGTCACAACTTGTCCACAAAACTGTTTTGGAGTTTTGGGATTTGGGAACCAAGAAATCCCATGAGCCTCCGTAGCGTAGCTCTGAGCAGCTCACGGCTCTGCTCCGCCGTTCTAAAAATAGCTTGCACCGACAATTAAAGGTAACAAACCTACTGCTATGACTATAGGGGTCATGGCAATGGGCCAATTTGCCAAAATGTTGAACTATCCCTTTAACCCATTCTTGCAGTTACAATGGTAGGAACCTTAGTCAGTGGCCTACAGAATCTGCAAAAAACAAAAGTATGTTGTCTTTTCCCTCCCCCCTGTTTCTCCTCAGAGTACACCAGAATGCCTCATTTATGTGTTAGAAATAATTTAAAAAAAAACATTGTTGTTGTAACTACTGAGGTCAGGCACACCTGGATCAATCGGTTTGTCCAATAATGGCAGACAGGAAACAAAGGGGCTGGCTGAAATTCAGGAAGTAGTGCAGCTGTACATAAAGCCAGTGATTTTAGCTTTCTTGTCTTAAAATGTAAGGGGTACTGGAGCTTGGTTGGGGTGGTGGGACTGCTTGCAGCAGACACAGGAAAATTTCCCTTATTTTTAAATCCAAAACTTGACAGGTATGAAATTATTCGTATTTTTAACTACAAATTATTAATAATTTGACACGTACCGGAGTCGGATCAACAGCTGAGCATCTGTAGGCCAGTAATGTGTTTGTGTTGTGGAGCAGTGCGTCTCTGAATGCAGCGGAGACGCCCTGTGACACTACTGTGTAGGCTGACAGCCAGTGAGTGCTCGCGGCAGCGCCGCTGCTCGTTAAAAACAGCTGTAATAACGTGCTTTCACTGTTTGTAATATCACTGGAAAAAGTCGCCAAGAGGTTAGAAACTCGCCAAAACAGCCACTTGAGACTCAGTATACCTCGCTAACCCATTAAACTCGCTTCACAGTAGCTGCACCGCTCCGTCTCCTCCTCTCTCTCCACGCTCTGTGCCGGTGGGGTGCATTTACTCTCAGCACCAGGTTTGACCGGAGCGGAGCTCTACTGAGCCCCACCCCCGCGGGCACATAAACAGCATGGGACAAGCCGCGCATCAACGTCATCTCTGTTCTTGGCTGCCTAACGTGGTTTTCTTCCTCATTTTCTGAACCGGAGTCTGACTCCGGCTCAAACATGTAGGGCACAGGTTCAGCTGCCATTTCTTGCACTCAACCGTTGCCATGCTCACGTCTTCCGCCCGGCAGGAAGAAGTGGGCGGGGCTACAGGTAGTTCATTAGAATTTAAAGGGTTCTAAATTTAAAGGTTCTAAAAACCGACCATTTAGAGCAGGGCTGTGAAACTGGTGTGTAGAGAACCCAGCTGTGCTCAATCTTTTGGTTTTTCTGAGCAAAGCATGTTACTAACATGACTTTTAGACGTCAAGGTACCATGTCAAGAAGCAGAAATGAGCATAATATGTCCCCTTTAAACAAGCATTTCTATTTCAACAGGAGAGGATGGCTGATAAAGAGAAGATTTTGAACATTCTGGAACATTTGGAAGAAGAAGAATTTAAAAATTTCAAGTTCCTGTGTCCAGGCATCCGTGAATGTCAACGGGACAAAGACAGGTGTGATACGGTGGGCATAATAGTGGGGCAGTATAACCAACAGTCTGTGGAGGTGGTGAATGAAGTATTACAGAAGATCAACAGGGAGGATTTGGTGACGACACAAGGTAAGATGCAGTCATGTTTATCCATATTTATCATGTGTATTTCTTATTGAGGTTAAACAAAATATACCAACAGACTTAGGTGTGGTGACTCCTCTATGTTTGGATCTCTTTGGTAGAAAAGCTTAACTCTCTGTTCTCTGTATGTTCCAGCGTTATACCAGGATGTTATGCCACAACAAATCATCACATCGTACCAAGAAAAGCTCCAGTCGAACCTTCAGGACAGGTTTAAATGTGTACAAGAAGGATGGACCACAAAGAAGGACAAGAAACCATTGGATGATGTCTACATAGAACCGTATATCACAGCTGGAGGAGAAACACACACCACTGGTGTGATCAGACAAATTGAAATGGCATCTGACAACTCTGCAGGAATTGAGGTCAGCAACATCTTCACAGACCATTCTGGAATGAATATAAGAACTGTGCTGACAATGGGAGAAGTAGAAACTGGTAAATCTTTTCTGATGCACAAATATGTGTTGGATTGGGCAGAAAAAAGGACCAATCAACATGTGCATCTTGTTTTCCCATTGACCTTCAGCAAGCTGAATTCACTGGGAGAAGAACGGTGTAGTTTGGCTGAACTCATTCACATGTGTGTTCCTGAAACTTCACACATGAAACAGGAGGTACTTAATGTCATATTCACAATTTTACAGACATCAGGAAACTCAGACTTTGGAAGTAGTGAATATAAACTCCTGTTTGTATTGGACGGACTGGATGAGAGCCACCTTCAGCTTGACTTCACTGCCAAAGAAAAGCTGCCTCTTAATGTGACAGAGTCCACCTCAGTCAACGTGCTGCTGATCAACCTCATCCAGGGGTACCTGCTTCCCTCTGCTCGCCTCTGGATAACCACACGACCTGCAGCAGCCAATCAGATCCCTCCTCAGTGTGTTGACATGGTGACAGAGGTCAGAGGGTTCACTGACCCACAGAAGGAGCAGTACTTCAGGAAGAGGTTCAGAGATGAGGAGCAGGCCAGAGAGATCATCTCCCACATCAAGACCTCACGAAGCCTCCACATCATGTGCCACATCCCAGTCTTCTGCTGGATCACTGCTACAGTTCTGGAGGAGCTGTTGAAGACCAGAGAGGGAGGAGAGCTGCCCAAGACCCTGACTCAGATGTACATCCACTTCCTGGTGGTTCAGATCAGACCCATGAAACCAAAGTATGACTCAGAGAACACCAATCATTACATTAGGAAACTCTCAGAACTGGCTTTTAACCAAATGATACAAGGCAGTCTGGTCTTCTGTGAAGAAGACCTGGAAGAGGGCAACAATAACTTTAATGAAAAGTTTGTGTATTCAGAGTTGTTCTCACAGATTGTTAAAGAGGAGCATCAGATGAAGAAGGGCAAGAACAGGGTCTTCAGATTTGTCCATCAGAGTGTACTGGAGTTTCTTGCTGCTCTGTTTGTGGTCTGGTCGACCACGGAAAAACATCCTGTCCAAAGTTCAGTGATCAGTCAACCACATCTAGAGGAGAGCTATAGGATCCCTATTGACAAGGCCTTACAGAGTCCAAATGGACACCTGGACCTGTTCCTTCGCTTCCTTCTGGGTCTTTCAATACAGACCAATCAGAATCTCCTACAAGGTCTGATGCCACAGACAGGAAGTAGCTCACAATTCAGTCAACCAATAGCAGACTATGTGAGAAAGAACATGAGGGAAATTTCATCTCCAGAGAGAAGCATCAACCTGTTCCACTGTCTGACTGAACTGAATGATCGTTCTGCAGTGGAGGAGATCCAACTGTACCTGACACCAGAACGTCTCTCCAGAGACGAACTGTCTCCTGCTCATTGGTCGGCTCTGGCCTTCATCTTACTGTCATCAGGAGAAGATCTGGACATGTTTGAACTGAAGAAATACTCAACTTCAAAGGAGGCTCTTCTGAGGCTGCTGCCAGTGGTCAAAGCCTCCAACAAAGCTCTGTAAGTGAACTAAGATTATCTCACATTTTCTCTTCAGTAACTCACCATCAGGCTGAGCAACTGTAACCTACGGAGCCCCGGATATGACATGCAAAAAAAAAATTATAAGTTGTGGCCACGAAATAGTAAGTCGTTCCCACGAGATATTAATTCGTTCCCACGAAATAAGTTGTGGCCACGAAATATTAAGTCGTTCCCACGAGATATGAATTCGTTCCCACGAAATAGGTAATTTGTGGCCACGAAATAATAAAACATAGCGGGTAGCGTCCGACCCGACCTAACAACAACAACATAACAAACTTATCTGACATCTCTCCTTCCTCTGCTCCTCTTAACTCACTCGCACACACAGACACACACACAAGGAATTAATTTATTCATGGCCACATTAAGTGAAATCACCGTAAAACTTCAAATAAAGGCGCGGGCGTTTATTTGCTTAAATCGCTCAAATCAACCTGCGTTTATTAAAATAGTGTTCAACCTGCTTCCTTCTGGGGAAAGAGAGGCTTCACTCTGTGGCGGCAGGCGGCGGTGGAGCGATGTGTTTCTGGAGACATTACTGTAAATACGGCCGGGCGGACTCGTTCTCAGTCTCGCTGACCTGACCTCTGCGGTCCTGGCCTGGACAGGTTACGGATCCGAGACCCCCTTTATGTCGGTCCTCCGCTACCCCCTCCTGATCCGCCGCATGTTGCAACAACCCAGCTGAGGGCGACGGAGAGGTCGGCTGAGCAGCTGTTGTTTAGGCTACTGTACTGAGAGTCCCTGCCGCCAGTTGTCTCTGCCTAGATGTTCTCCTCACCGTTGAGCTGAGCGTCAGGAGTTCATCATATTGCAATAGGCTAGTCAATATTTTATTAGGGCACCGGCCATCGCCAGGGCACTCGACCCAACAGCTATGAAATAGCTGTAGGGACGAGTGCCCGGCGAAGCCGGGCACTATTGTTATTCTGTGGATTTTTTCCTAGTTAGGGCACCGGCCATCGCCAGGGCACTCGACCCAACAGCTATGAAATAGCTGTAGGGACGAGTGCCCGGCAAAGCCGGGCACTATTGTTATTCTGTGGATTTTTTCTTAGTTATTTTTCCACTTCCGGACGTTTTTCGATTCGCTACTAGTCCTGCAACTCGAAGGACACACAAGCAACTCGAAGAGTTGCAGGACATATTATATATCAAAACGTGCGTCCTGATCGGGATCGGTGTGCTATTACTTTTCTTAATAGTATACGAATTTTTCGCGACGTAAGTCGCGAAAAACTGCGAAAAATTTCCCATAGAGAATGAATGGGAGAAGGTCAAAAAACGAACAAATCATCGGATTTTTCAGACTGCCAACTGTTGTCTACTGCTCAGGCATACTTTCACCTAGAGACTCCGTTTAAACTTTAAATAGTAGACACAAGTCTTGTGTATTGGTGTATTACTCCATGTTTTGATAGGTTGTATAGTTTTTGATCAATCCCTGATCAATGACCATGATCATTTTTGGAGAAATTATGAGATTATAATGGGTGTGTATTGCACGGAATGTTCGTGCTAGAGTGCGTGATGTCATCAGCTAGAGTGGGGAGAGAGCCCAGAAAAACTCTTGATTCTTTCTCTTTCCACACTCCTCTTGGACACAATTTACACTGTACACACATAATTTTTCACAGTTTTGTAGACAAACTTGTTGTGTCTCCCACAATGTGTTCAAAATATCAGCGAGACTTACAGAATTTGAATTAGCAGCCTCTGAGTGCGACCATGTCTGTCTCTTCTCCTCATTGACTCCAATACAAAAACTTTCTGAGAGGAGCAGAACGGACCGATGTTTTAAAACTGCCCGTGTCGCCAAAATATTTACTGTAGAAACACCAAATCGTACCAGAATTTTCAGGAAGGCCTTAGGGCACCGTTGATCCGTGTCTTGTTCTGATAGGAGCTACCGTTTTGTCAGAATAAGCCTAAATGCGAGACCAGTGCAGAGGCAGAAAATCAGTCTTTTTCTCGACGTTTCTGTCTGCCTCAGCCTGGGAGCCCCTATCGTCATTGACAACCAGCTCAAGTTGTCATGGTAACCTCTGATCCTCAGGCCAGGGTCGTTAACTCCATAAACAATCCACCTGGAGCTCGTTAAGATGTTTGTAAACACAGACACACAGCTAAATCAGACTGATACAGGATGCAGCTCAGTCACACACACAGACTCTAGAACCAGCTTCATGTCATTACAGTTATAGACACACACACACATTAAAAACACACAAGTAACTCTCAAATGCGCGCGTCAGCGCGCTCTCCTCTCCCACACTCTAACACACACAGGTAACTTCCTGTGATTACAGTTAAAGACACACAAACACATCAAATGCGCGCGTAAGCGCGCACTCATCTCTCACACTCTAACACAGGTAACTTCATGTGATTCCAGCTCCTCCATATCAGTGCTTATAGAAAGATGATCATGTGTCTGATCAGCTCTGTCTTGACCTTAAGAACGTGGGTTTGATTCCCATGTTGACAGAGATGGTTAGAACGGCAGTAGCTCCGGTGCCCTTTCAAAATTTCCCGAGAGGAAATTTTCTAGTTATTATTATTTTTTTTCAACTTCCGGACGATTTTTGATTCGCTACTAGTCCTGCAACTCGAAGAGTTGCAGGACATATTATATATCAAAACGTGCGTCCTGATCGGGATCGGTGTGCTATTACTTTTCTCAACAGTCTACGAATTTTTCGCGACGTAAGTCGCGAAAAACTGCGCAAAATTTTGCATTGAAGTCTATGGGACGAGCGAAAAAAAAAGGAGCAAAAGAGAAGAAACATTGGAGTTTAACAAACGTCTACTGCTCAGGCATACTTTCACCTAGAGACTCCGTTTAAACTTTAAATAGTAGACACAAGTCTTGTGTATTGGTGTATTACTCCTCCTTTCGATAGGTTGTATAGTTTTTGATCAATCCCTGATCAATGACCATGATCATTTTTTGAGAAATTATGAGATTATAATGGGTGTGTATTGCACGGAATGTTGGCGCTAGAGTGCATGATGCAATCAGCTAGAGTGGGGAGAGAGCCCAGAAAAACTCCTGATTCTTTCTCTTTCCACACTCCTCTTGGACACAATTTACACTGTACACACATAATTTTTTCACAGTTTTGTAGACAAACTTGTTGTGTCTCCCACAATGTGTTCAAAATATCAGAGAGACTTACAGAATTTGAATTAGCAGCCTCCGAGTGTGACCATGTCTGTCTCTCCTCCTCATTGACTCCAATACAAAAATTTTCTGAGAGGAGCAGAACGGACCGATGTTTTAAAACTGCCCGTGTCGCCAAAATATTTACTGTAGAAACACCAAATCGTACCAAAATTTTCAGGAAGGCCTTAGGGCACCGTTGATCCGTGTTTTGTTCTGATAGGAGTTACCGTTTTGTCAGAATAAGCCTAAATGCGAGACCAGTGCAGAGGCAGAAAATCTGTCTTTTTCTTGACGTTTCTGTCTGCCTCAGCCTGGGGGCCCCTATCGTCATTGGCAACCAGCTCAAGTTGTCATGGTAACCTCTGATCCTCAGGCCAGGGTCGTTAACTCCATAAACAATTCACCTGGAGCTCGTTAAGATGTTTGTAAACACAGACACACAGCTAAATCAGACTGATACAGGATGCAGCTCAGTCACACACACAGACTCTAGAACCAGCTTCATGTCATTACAGTTATAGACACACACACACACACACAGACACACACACATTAAAAACACACAGGTAACATACAAATGCGCGCGTCAGCGCGCATTCCTCTCCCACACTCTAACACACACAGGTAACTTCCTGTGATTACAGTTAAAGACACACAAACACATCATCTCTCACACTCTAACACAGGTAACTTCATGTGATTACAGCTCCTCCATATCAGTGCTTATAGAAAGATGATCATGTGTCTGATCAGCTCTGTCTTGACCTTAAGATCGTGGGTTTGATTCCCATGTTGACAGAGATGGTTAGAACGGCAGTAGCTCCGGTGCCCTTTCAAAATTTCCCAAGAGGAAATTTTCTAGTTTTATATACAGTCAGCCAGCACTGAAAGAAGTAGTGCGCTCACAGCAGGACAGACAATCAGATGGATAATCAGTAAAGTTAATAATTTCACTTAATGTGGCCATGAATAAATTAATTCATTGTGTGTCTGTGTGCGCGCGAGTGAGTTAAGAGGAGCAGAGGAAGGAGAGCTGTCAGATAAGTTTGTGTTATTAGGGCACCGGCCATCGCCAGGGCACTATTGTTATTCTGTGGATTTTTTCCTAGTTATTATTTTTCCACAAAATTTTCGGTTCGCTACTAGTCCTGCAACTCGAAGAGTTGCAGGACATATTATATATCAAAACGTGCGTCCTGATCGGGATCGAGCTGCTATTACTTTTCTAAGCAGTTTACGAATTTTTCGCGACGCAAGTCGCGAAAAACTGCGCAAAATTTTGCATTGAAGTCTATGGGACGAGCGAAAAAAAGAAGAGCAAAAAAGACCAAACATTGGAGTTTAACAAACGTCTACTGCTCAGGCATACTTTCACCTAGAGACTCCGTTTGAACTTTAAATAGTAGACACAAGTCTTGTGTATTGGTGTATTACTCCTCGTTTTGATAGGTTGTATAGTCTTTGATCAATCCCTGATCAATGACCATGATCATTTTTGGAGAAATTATGAGATTATAATGGGTGTGTATTGCACGGAATGTTCGTGCTAGAGTGCGTGATGTCATCAGCTAGAGTGGAGGGAGAGCCCAGAAAAACTCCTGATTCTTTCTCTTTCCACACTCCTCCTGGACACAATTTACACTGTAGACACATAATTTTTTCACAGTTTTGTAGACAAACTTGTTGTGTCTCCCACAATGTGTTCAAAATATCAGAGAGACTTACAGAATTTGAATTAGCAGCCTCTGAGTGCGACCATGTCTGTCTCTTTTCCTCATTGACTCCAATACAAAAACTTTCTGAGAGGAGCAGAACGGACCGATGTTTTAAAACTGCCCGTGTCGCCAAAATATTTACTGTAGAAACACCAAATCGTACCAAAATTTTCAGGAAGGCCTTAGGGCACCGTTGATCCATGTTTTGTTCTGATAGGAGCTACCGTTTTGTCAGAATAAGCCTAAATGCATGACCAGTGTAGAGGCAGAAAATCTGTCTTTTTCTCGACGTTTCTGTCTGCCTCAGCCTGGGAGCCCCTATCGTCATGGGCAACCAGCTCAAGTTGTCATGGTAACCTCTGATCCTCAGGCCAGGGTCGTTAACTCCATAAACAATCCACCTGGAGCTCGTTAAGATGTTTGTAAACACAGACACACAGCTAAATCAGACTGATACAGGATGCAGCTCAGTCACACACACAGACTCTAGAACCAGCTTCATGTCATTACAGTTATAGACACACACACACATTAAAAACACACAGGTAACATACAAATGCGCGCGTCAGTGCGCACTCATCTCTCTCACTCTAACACACACAGGTAACTTCCTGTGATTACAGTTAAACACACACAAACACATCAAATGCGCGCGTAAGCGTGCACTCATCTCTCACACTCTAACACAGGTAACTTCATGTGATTACAGCTCCTCCATATCAGTGCTTATAGAAAGATGATCATGTGTCTGATCAGCTCTGTCTTGACCTTAAGATCGTGGGTTTGATTCCCATGTTGACAGAGATGGTTAGAACGGCAGTAGCTCCCGGTGCCCTTTCAAAATTTCCCAAGAGGAAATTTTCTAGTGTTGTTGTTGTTACTGTAGGTCGGGTCGGACGCTACCCGCTATGTTTTATTATTTCGTGGCCACAAATTACCTATTTCGTGGGAACGAATTCATATCTCGTGGGAACGACTTAATATTTCGTGGCCACAACTTATTATTTCGTGGGAACGAATTCATATCTCGTGGGAACGACTTAATATTTCGTGGCCACAACTTATTATTTCGTGGGAACGAATTAATATCTCGCGGGAACGACTTAATATTTCGTGGCCACAACTTATTATTTCGTCGGAACGAATTAATATCTCGTGGGAACGACTTACTATTTCGTGGCCACAACTTATAATTTTTTTTTTGCATGTCATATCCGGGGCTCCGTAGTAACCTATCAGAGGAAGTTATTTTTTTGCTTCTTCTGGGCCATTTGACTGTGCATGCTCATAACAATCTTCTTCTGTGGTATTTTACAGTTTCATCAACATTATGGTTCAAATTAATTATTTCACTCTTAAGCCAAGTAATAAGCAGGAGAATGTATATATATATTATTTTATATATGATCTGTGATATGGACCGGGCTGAAATGGTCTGAAATACAGTTTATATATATATATATATATATATATATATATATACAGTATATATATATATATAGTTGGTCGGTTGTTATGGAGAAATAAAGCATTTTCACATCTGTTGAAAACATCTCGGGTCACAGAAGTCCTGAGGGGTAATCCTTATGTTCCCCAGTCACATACAAAGCGGGGAACATAAGGTCCTATATTCCCTTTGTATTGCAACCAGGGAGCATGCTGTAGATGACCAAATAGTTGCCCATGTGCAAATACGTGCCTTGTGCTCTAAAAGCCGCAGGGACAGAGGGGGTGTGCGTGCAGAAGGATTTGGATTGGTTGCTCCCACTCGGGTCTGGGCAACGTGATTGGTGGAAATTTCTCAGCACTGTAGTAGCCAGACAGCACAGATTTTTTTCGTATAATTCCTCTGGCAACAGAGGGACCGTTTCACCCAGTGTAACAGAACGTGCTTTTGAACAGGATCGTAGACCCCACCTTTAAAACAGCTTTATTGGCATTTACTGAATCTCTCTCACACACACGATTCCATGGTGCCATTCCGAAGGGTCGCCAATCCGACATACTTTAACATGTCGGAATGCCAACTCTTAATTATTTATGGAAAAGGGGTGCCATTCCGAACCTCTCTAGTCTCACACTCTTTGTTTTCTCCATAGGATCAATAACTACGACGTCGTCCACAACAGTACTCTGATCCGTTCAGGATCTCCTGCTCTGTTCCAGCTGAGACCAAAGGAAGAGAAGATAGGAACTCTGACCAGAAAGACTGTTGGTGAGAAGAACCTGGACAAAGTGAACAAAACCATCTTATTGGTTGGTGAAATAGGAAAAGGAAAATCTACTCTGATCAACGCTCTGGTCAACTACGCCATGGGAGTGAAGTTTGAAGACGACATCTGGTTTGAGATCGTAGAGGAAGAGGAGATAAGTCAGAGTGAGAGTAGGACATCAGATGTGGTCGTGTACGAGATCTTTGGCTTTGAAGGTCAAACTCTGCCCTTCTCTCTGACCATCATTGACACTCCTGGGTTTGGAGACACCAGAGACACAGGGCATGACCTCAAGGTCAGTGACAGATTGTGTGAGTTGTTCCACTCAGAAGCAGGAGTTCATGAACTCAGTGCAGTGGGTCTGGTGATGAAGGCAACAGATAACCGAGTGAGTGACCGACTGATGTACATCTTCAATTCAGTGATGTCTCTGTTTGGAAACGACATGGAGAAGAACATTGTCACTCTGATCACAAACTCATCTGGAAGGAAGCCCAAAAATGTCCTTGAAGTTCTTCATGCAGCAAAAATTAAATGTGCCAGAGATGAGAAGAAACAACCTGTTCACTTCCTGTTTGATAACTGCCAACATGACGACCGAACAGAGGACAGAGAAGTTCTGGAGCAAGCTGATAAAATAACAATGAAAGGACTGAGTCAGTTTATAGACTTCCTGCAAAAAACTGCACCTCAGAAACTGAAGATAACTGTGGATGTGTTGAATGAACAGGTTGAACTGAGAGCCTGTATCCAGAACCTGTGGGAGAGAGTTGAGTTCACTGAACTGAAACAGAAAGAGATCAGACAGATGAAAGATGCTCTGAAGAAACATGAAGAGGAGATGAAGAAGAATGAGAACTTCACTGTGAAAGTTGATGAACCCTACAAAAAGAAAGTAAAGATTGAAGGAGGGTATCGGTTGTTTCTCTATAAAGGAGCTACTACTTGTAACGTCTGTAAAGAGAACTGCCACTACCCAGGATGCACAGTGGCCTGGTATCCTCGAGACTGTGAGGTGATGAGAGGAGGACACTGTCTTGTTTGTACCAACAAGTGTCCTGTAACAAAGCATGTGAAAGAACAGTGGATCTATGTCAACAAGACAAGAAAGGTTAACAAGACCCTACAAGACATTAAGGACAAGTATGAACAGAACAAAGCTGAGAATAAGAAGAAGTTGAGTCTCTTGGAGAATCTAAAGGAGGAAATGATGGAACTGACAGCAGAGAAGACGCAGTTGCTTGAAGAGGCCTACCAACATGTTGTCAAACTGGATCAAATCGCCCTGAATGTAGATTCAGTGTCTACTCATGT
This sequence comes from Decapterus maruadsi, assembly GCA_030347415.2. Taxonomy (NCBI): domain Eukaryota; kingdom Metazoa; phylum Chordata; class Actinopteri; order Carangiformes; family Carangidae; genus Decapterus; species Decapterus maruadsi. The sequence continues at coordinate 26,604,355 of CM064904.1, read as the reverse complement.
CTACATGGACTTCTTGATTGAGAAGATGAATGAGAATGGAGACACAGAGAAGATCCAGAAACTGGAGGAGATGAAGAGTCGAGTGGATGAAAGGAGCCGCATGGGGATACAGTACGCTATTGATAAAATCTGGACACTGTTCACATTATCACGACACATTTACAGCTCTCCGCTCAGCTTGCCTAGACTCGAAGGATGAGGGAAGGGATGAGGTGCAGACTCCGTACTCACCATGTTGGTGATATCAAATCATATTAAAGGAACTTGGGGCAGGATTTGTAAAAAATAAAAATAAAAAAAATCCACATGCATTATGTGTTTTTAATGCTAATGGATGATGAGGCGTTCAAAAGAATGAGCCCAACCGCTGCCTTGAATAGACTGTGTGCTGCATAATGTACTGCAATCCCTGGTCCGAATTTCCTGTGCAGTCCTGTGCACGTGACATCAGATGATGCTGAATGTGCGTCCTCAACAGCTTTGACTTGGATCTCAAGAGAACTCAACTACCAGCCCACAGGATCCCGGTTTAGTGGATATGCAGCAGGGGTACTGACTAAAGTAGACTTTTGGATATTGAAGTCAATCTGGTTTATTTACTGCTGCACCGGGAGATGGTGACTGAGGCAGCCCTTAAGGGATTTAGCCCTGGGGGTGGGGTGTGTGAATGAATGAATGAATGAATGAATGAGTTAATTTATTTAAAACAGGGACAGTGCACAGAAAAAAAAAACTTAATCTTAAACCCAAGGGTTGTATGTGTGTATGTATGTGTGTATGTGTGTATGCGTGTGTGTGTCCTCGGCGTCTTATGTGATGGGATGTGTGCTGTTGGATTGATATGGCTGAGGTGTATTGTTTTTTTGTTTATTTAGTTTTTGTCATTCTGGCCATCAAGGCATTTATGGTGCAGCTACAGTGTCCAAGACAAATTTCTCTGTACGGGTCAAAGTTTACCATACTGTATGTCTTCACATTCACCCACCACCCACATGCAGCCATGCACCCGCACACACCACTGATGCCCTACATTACAGATACTCACTGCACTTTTATTGTTGTAGTCGTTTGTTAAAATAAATATATTTGCCGGCACCCTTTCCACTCTCTTGGTTTTGTTTGTCAGAAAACTGAGCCAGTTCTGACATATTGCAACCATACACACACAAAAAAGAGAATCAGCTGAAGCCCAAGTCTTATATTTTTCTATCCTTTATCCTCTATGAAATTAAATTACCTAGAATCAGCAGTCCAAAATAATAAGATGAAAGTAATCATTACTGTGTTTTAAACATTTTCATTACATTTCACTCTTTGTTTAATATTCTAATTCTTTTTTTGAAGTTTGATTAAAGGGTCTATGTTTGTTTGTTTTATAGAATCTGTTAGAACTTGACAATGGACCTATTAAATGGAGCGCTGGTCCAGTAAGAAGGGTTAGTATAACGGTGCCTTGTTCATTGAAGAATTTACTCCCTCCTAATCCAAAACACCCAGAGTCCTGACACGCTGGCTATCCAGAAACCAGTGTTAGAAACTGGTGGCAGCCGTGTTCCTGTCTTTCTTCTCCTGTGAATTAGCCGATGCAGTCAACGAGCTAATGCCGCGTGGGATCTACCAGACTCCAGGCCACCGCCCAGCGGTTAGCGGACACCGCTGAGAACGTCGTTGAGGACAACGACTCTGATGGTGCAAGTGACAGCGCAACCCAGAGAGTCACAACAAAGATGTTTGTTCACTACAGAGTGGAGTCGCCGCCATCGCATATCGAGTCAGCAACCAAGGAAACGTCAGAGCAGTGGGGGAAGGTAAACCGTTTCCCCGTAGACATACAAATGTGAAATTGCGGCATTTTAAACCTTTGTCTAAAGCTTGTCTGCTGTCATGTCTTAGTTTGAATCACTTGTGTGACAAACTCAGTACGATCGGGGTCGATTGTTGTCTGTACATTTTAAAATACTGGGTCTTTCACATGGGGAAATGGCTCGTTTTTTTCCCCACAGCTCTTACCGGAAGTGACATTTTCCCTTGCTTGCCGCCATCTTTAGGACCTAGCGCCACCCAACGGTCGCGGAGAAAAATGGCCAGTCAAACGGCAAATGCCCGTCTTTCAGCTTCACAAAAACAAAGCTATTCAAGGAAAATGTGTATTTTGAGTTTCGATCCCTATTTAATTGCCCCTGACATGTTAATTATCCTTAAATCTGCCAAAACAGCTGCTCAGCGCAATCTCAACTTCATTCGCGCCGCTTCAGACGCTTCATTCGCACCGTGGCTCATCGCCTCCGCCCGAATCGCGTGTCATCGTGCCGTTTACATTGATTTTTAATGTAGAGTTGCTGCTCCATTCGCGTCTATCGTGTCCGGTGTGAACGCCCCTTAAAGCTGACGCAGCTGAAAATGAGTTGAATAGTGAAACAGCGGCGCTTTTATAGCCGGTTTTATGATTAAGCTCTGAACATACCAGGGGCCGGATTCACCAATATTTTCTTAAGAAAGATCTTAAGAATTTTCTTAAGAAGAAAATTAAGAAGTTCATAAGAAAGTTCCTAAGTGCCATTCTTCAATATTTTCTTAAGAACTGTCTTAAGAACAGTCATATCTTACGAATTTCTTATTTTTCCTACTTAAGAACTTCTTAAAATATGTCACTGCAACAGCATAGCAGGTAGAGTCTGGAGTTTCGTTTGTTGCAGTTTGTAAACAAAACATAGAAACTCAGCCCCTCCTCTCAGGCTAAGCTGTGTAGCCTCCTGCTCCAGACAGCAGCAGGTGCCAGGACGGCAAAGGAAAGGAAATATAGTATCAGTGAAGCGCTGGAGCCATGAGCTAATAGCCGACCGTGACGGGAGCCTCCCGTGTTGTTATGCCGTCGCGGTGACAGGGAAGACGGTGTTAGACTTAATGGATGCTATTTTGCGCTATATAAATGATTAAATCAAGATAGCTTACTACTTTAGCTGTCAGTGTCGGACGGGAACATGGGAATCGGCCCGCGACTCCAGTGCTTCACTTACTGTATTTCTCTTTCTTTGCGATCCTGCTGCTGCTGAGAGAGACAGAGACGTGCTAGCACCAGCTAACACTCAGCAGCATCAGAGACAGTCTGCTGCACGTAGCTTCACCTGAGCTGTCATCAACTCTCTCCCTCTCCACCCACTGCACAACAAAACAAAGCAACCACCACACAGGACTAGAAGCCCATAGGTGATTATTAAAACGGATTTCAATTGTATAAGTCTAAAATGTATTTATTTTTTAGCACAAATCTATGACCTACTAGTCTAAAAGTTGCTGAAAATGAGATTTTTAGAGGCTTACTTATTCACGTAGGGATTTTAAGACAGGTCAATGTTGTCTTAAAGTTAAGAAAAAAGTAAAGAAAAAATTTAAGAACTTTGATTTCAAGAATACCATTTGTTCTTAAGTTTTTTCTTAGGAAGAAACTTAAGAAGAAAGTTGAGAAAATACTTAAGAACTTTTTTGGAGAATATGACTTCTTCTCATTTTTCTTCTTAAGACAGAAGTTAAGAAAAAAATGACACTTAAGAAGATTTTTTTTCTTAAGAACGTTTCGTGAATCCGGCCCCTGGTCGGGACCAGGGGCCGGATTCACCAATATTTTCTTAAGAAAGAACTTAAGAATTTTCTTAAGAAGAAAATTAAGAAGTTCATAAGAAAGCTCTTAAGTGCCATTCTTCAATATTTTCGTAAGAACTGTCTTAAGAACAGTCATATCTTACGAATTTCTTATTTTTCCTACTTAAGAACTTCTAAAATATGTCACTGCAACAGCATAGCAGGTAGAGTCTGGAGTTTCGTTTGTTGCAGTTTGTAAACAAAACATGTAAACTCAGCCCCTCCTCAGGCTAAGCTGTGTAGCCTCCTGCTCCAGACAGCAGCAGCAGGTGCCAGAGGACGGCAAAGGAAAGGAAATATAGTCTCAGTGAAGCGCTGGAGCCATGAGCCGATAGTCGACCGTGACGGGAGCCTCCCGTGTTGTTATGCCGTCGCGGTGAGAGGGAAGACGGTGTTAGCGGCGGATGCTAACCGCTAGCGCTAACCGAAGTTAGCATCGCACTAGCTACGTTAGCTGTCAGTGTCGGTCGGGAATCGGTCCGTGGCTCCAGTGCTTCACTTAACTGTATTTCTTTTTCTGTGCGGTCCTGCTGCTGCCGCTGCTGAGAGAGACAGAGACGTGCTAGCACCAGCTAACACTCAGCAGCATCAGACACAGTCTGCTGCACGTAGCTTCACCTGAGCTGTCATCAACTCTCTCCCTCTCCACCCACTGCACAACAAAACAAAGCAACCACCACACAGGACTAGAAGCCCATAGGTGATTATTAAAACGGATTTCAATTGTATAAGTCTAAATTTATTTATTTTTTTAGCACAGATCTATGACCTACCAGTCTAAAAGTTGCTGAAAAGGATATTTTTAGAGGCTTACTTATTCACCGTAGGGATTTAAGACAGGTCAATGTTGTCTTAAAGTTAAGAAAAAAGTAAAGAAAAAATTTAAGAACTTTGATTTCAAGAATACCATTTGTTCTTAAGTTTTTTCTTAGGAAGAAACTTAAGAAGAAAGTTGAGAAAATACTTAAGAACTTTTTTGGAGAATATTACTTCTTCTCTTTTTTCTTCTTAAGACAGAAGTTAAGAAAAAAATGACACTTAAGAAGATTTTTTTTCTTAAGAACGTTTCGTGAATCCGGCCCCAGGTTATGACCCTTGTTTCTAGAAAACTATTCATGGGTTGCAGTGACGTCACGTCGAAGTGACCGCCGCCATATTTGTGTCTGATTTGACAGTTCTCCTCATATGAGAGCATGTAAACCACAGGATGGAAATAACAGTTTCTTGACAAAATGGCATGGTTTCATACATCCTGTCTGGGTTTGTTTCTCCATAACAACAGACTAACTCTACATTATCCCACGTATTACACGGTTTATGAGTGAATTAATTAATTTGATACGTAATGTTGATCAAAGTCCGAGGTCCGGTCACTCGGTGCTATTTGCTTTCAGCCTCCTCCCGGTCGACTCGTGTGCAGTTGTTTTCAACATGTTCTTGATAATAAATAAGTAGATCGATGAATTATCATGTAAATGTCACGATGTGGATCTATGTAGTCCTGTCTGTAATAAGAGACTACGATTTTTTAAAAACACGTTGTTCGCGGACTGTGTGACACAGACACAGCTGATCACAGCTGGTCACAGCAAGTCATCTGCCCCTGGTCTGTCCGCTCTGATCGCAGGTTTGGTTTCCAGCAGCGGTGTGGGAGGCAGAGAGCCTAAAACTCTCCCTCTGACAAGCTTCAAGTCGTTTTAACATCACAATTAGTCTGAAGCTGTTTAATGACGGTAAAAATGAAACACAATCCTGCTCCGCTGATCAGAGCAGCGTCCCTAGCAACGCCCCGTTTTATCTTCAACGGTCTGTTTTACAGAAATAAAAACACCCAAAATGCAGGATCAGTGAGTAATTAATAAGAAAGTAGGATAATCAAAATGCTAAATTCAATATATCCACGTTATTGAGGGAAAAAATAATTCATCCACTCTTTTGGTGAGACGATGTCACATTGATTAATGCTGCGACTGATCATCACTGCCTGCAGTTTATTAATGATCATAAATTTTGTCTTTTGAGTAGGAATAAAACTGCAGTTCATAGCTCTTTGACTGCTATCACAGCCAACAGCTCAATATAATCCTGGTCTCTTTCAAATAACGTCAATTTTTGGTTTCTTGCTGATTTCCTCCTCCTACTCCACTTGTTCTGGTGACATGACATGCTGTGGTCTGTGCCCAGATTGCCCTGATTCGGACACAAATATGGCGGCGCAGAAACACAGTGACGTCATGTGAATCTAATGAATAGGAAATAATGAGCATGTGACCAAATATTTTGGAGGCAGGCATCATTTCATGGAGTCTGTGAAGATTAGAACCACGTGAGTAAAGTGGTTTAAAAATTTATGACCAAAAAATAATTTTTCTCTTGAGAGAGTGAATTTCGTCGGTCATAAGTTTCATGAGAATTGTGTTTAGACCAAAAGAGATTATTGCAATGTGTTTTATACATGGGTTGTGGTATCTATGAGCTACAACATGAGGTAGTAAACCAGCATGAAACTGCACCATTTTAGCCGTGGGGGTAATAAACCCACGCCAAGGTAGCTGTGGGGTAAGTTGAGCCATTTGGTCAGGGGTAAGTTGAGCCACCTATTCTATAGACTTAATGAATGTATTTTGTCTGTATATAAATGATTAAATCAAGATACTATATGTTTGTGATCACAGTAAGTATGTTCCTATAAACAGGAAAAGTTGTTTATAGTGAGGCCAAACTTTATCTGCAGGAAGTCCCTGCAGGTTGTGTTCAGCTGTAACCTGGACACATGGAATATTAAGTAAAGAGGGAAGTAGGAGATGGATGGAAGGAAGGGGGGGTTGATCAAAGACCACTTTTTTTTTTAACATGTTATATTTCAAAAACAGTTATATTTACAATCATTCTGTTAATTTGTAGGGGTGCAAAACATCTTGAAATATATGCAGATGTGTTAGTTAGCAACAAAACTAGAATTGTCTTGATGTAGTGATCCTGAATACAAAAAGTGGCTCAACTTACCCCACTCTCCCCTACAGGCCTCAGATGTCTGAAAATACAAACAGATAAACACACACTTAGTTGGATGTAAACAACTCCACTGTTGCAGCTGGACTTCCCCTCACTGACAAGCAGCAACCACCGAGCTAACAGTAGCTACAAGCTAACGTTACTAGCTAGGCTGCTACCACCATCTACTGGCGTAAAGTAGTAACTGTTTTAGCCCAGCCAGAATCAGGTGTGTCTACACAAATAAACCATGGATGTATTATATTATCGTATCAGACTATTTCCACATCCAAGGAGGAGGAGGAGGGGGTTAGTTAGCTAACGCGGTTAGTTAGCTAACGGTCGGCTACGTAACTTTAGCTACAAACATAATTTACCTGAGATGAAGTGCTCAGCAGAGTCTGGAGCATGGATGTATTATGGTCTGGAGGTCTGTGGGAGTCCAGTGTTCCCCCCCTCTGTCTTCTGTCATTGTTTTTAGAGATATTGTAAAACCTAAGTCCTGTATTTTAACCCTTAGCTCCGTCACAACCGACCGCACAGCAGGTAGACGACAGCGTAGTACTAATAACGGTTATTCTAACGGTCCTAAAGATGAGACTGTGTAAAGACATTTGACTTGATTCACTTTATGTTATATGAAACTTGATGCCTGATGGATGGTCATTGTTCTGACTCTGGTAATGTTTGAAATACTTAAATAAAGTTTAAAAAAAAAAGAAGGTAAGAACGACAGTTTTTCAGCATGGAAAAGCAAAAGCAGACTGGACTCAGTGTGTGCAGAGCTTGGTGCAGAGGGAGCGGGTTAGATTAGATATTGTTATGATACTTCCCACTCGTCTAAGCGGATGGTGGATGAAAAAATGGGGAGGACAGGAGGAAAATGAAAATGTTATTACTAGTTGACCTACTTTTTAAAAAGTGTATTCTTTGGGTATTTTTGCCTTTATGGACAGTATCCACCTTTTTCCGAACGTCACGAGTTTCTTTAGAACGCTATGGGCAAAACCGGAAGCCAGTTTTGCCGGTTTGGTATATGGGTTTGGTGGAATTGTACGTTTACGTTTCCAAGGTTTTGGTTTTCAGTCATTGTCATAGTTGCGGTACACGGATGTCAATTTGTGTGATATCCACTGTTAAAAGCTGGTGTAATGATCCATGCGTTTTACAGATTTTCATTGAAGAAAAAAAAAAAGAAATACATGCATTTACCGCGACTACCGAAACCATGAAACGTAGGCTAAACATAAAATTCCACCGGAAGAGCAAAATCGGCAAAACAGGCACGTTTTTGACGTTCGACGGAAAAAAAGGTGGATAGACAAGCAAGCAGCTAAACATTGTCTTACAAGATTTCCTACAAACAAAATAATTTTATTCAGTCCTGCTGTTGTCAGTTTAACACAAGCCTAAGGAAATCAAAGCATTTATAATGGATGTGGGATGTAAAAAAAAATAAGTCACAGTGGGAATTTTACACAACACCCTCTGATTTTTTATTTTTTAAATAAGCTAAAACCATGAAAATCTAGAATTACAGATAACAGAGGGCTGAAAGTTGCAGCCCCTGGTCTTCCCCTGTTGTGCTAGTCAGAAAGAAAGATGGTAATTACAGGTTCTGTATCACACACAGTGTTGTGTCTCCTTAACTTTTGTACAATTATTCAAAAGTCAAGATCAAAATTTGACATTTCAGTTTCAATTTTTTTAAAAGCACAAAACATTTCACCCCATTTTAGCTCCATAGTTGAGGAACTGATAAATAATCTTATTATAGTCTAAATTACATTTACAGTTATAATAGATTCTAATATGAAAGTCCTTGAATTAGCCTAGAAAGAAAGTGTAAACTGTGTGTTAATAGGTTTATAGTAAATAAATGCTATACATTTTGCTGTTTGTCTTTGATAATGTGATGAATCTTTGAAGTAAAGTAAAGCCCACAGTGAGGAGGTGTGTTGTGTGTCAGTGTCCAGCAGGAGGCAGCACAGACTCACTCAGACAAACACAAGCCTCCTGCTAGAAGATACTACCAGACTTGTTTGTTCATTTATTTATTGAAATGACACAGTTTAGTAAAAATAAAACCTGAATGTGTTTGTTTTGACCCGTTCACGTGTCTCATGTTTTCTGCTTCTCTTCCTGCGTCAGTCGATGGAGGCCATGTTTGAATGGGAGGACGAGGAGGACGAGAAAGACGACAAGGTAGAGGCGGGAAGAGGCTGACTGGTTTCTTTTTAAATCCTGTGTTAGATGAGAAAAAACACTGATGTCTCTCTCTCTGTCCCTCCGTCTCTGTCTCTGTCTCTGTGTCCCTCGTTCCCGCCTCAGGACTCGGAGCACAAAGGCTTCATGGACAAACTGTACGCCATCCAGGACGTGTTCATCAGCGTGCAGAGCGCCCTGGACGACGTGGCCTCGTACGGAGAGAGGATCAAGAAGTGGGTGAACTGGAAAACACATGACACAGTTTATTTTAAAGGTAGCTTACATTGTGTAGGAATTCCTCCAGTCTAGTGTTGTGGTTGTAGATCACATTTTCAATCGTATTTTTCATGCTGCATTCAGGTGTAATGGGGCAGACGGCAGACGGACGACAACCGCTGCAGGTAACGGCATAAACAACAAGCCTCTATATAAACAAGTGGTCCGTCTGAACCAAATAATCGATTTTCCTGAATAGATAACAGGAGAACTTACGCAATGTCCCTTTAAATGAATAAACGAGATAAACAGGTGCATCTCAATGAACTAGAACATCATGAAAAGTTTGTTTCTAGGGGTTCAACACATTATAAATTATAAATCTTTCATAATGTTCTTTTTTCGAGAGAGAATTTTAGGTCTTCATTAAATGTGGAGCCAAAATCATTACAAATAAAATAAATAAAATTAATTAAAACATGAAATGTTTCGTTCTGTGTCTAATGGATCCATATAATGTGTTAGTTTCACTTTTTGAATTGAATCACTGACATAAATAAACTTTCTCATGATATTATAAATCACTGAGATGCACCCAGGTCACATCTGTTCATATATACAGTAGGCCGACATACATACTTTTAGCCTCTGTAGCACCTCAGACTGAATTCTTCTCTCTGATTGGCTGCAGAGATAACAGGTTCCTATGACAACAGTGATCCTCTGCAGTGATTTCACGTTACTTTCTCACATCTAGATCACATCTGGAAGGAACTTAAAGACGACTTTGATTATTTTTTATTTAACCTATTAAATTAATAGATTAATTAAGACACAAGGTCAAAGGTCAAAGGTCAGTGTGACATCATCATGTTGTGTAGTCGTGGTAACAGGAAGGAGAAGCTGCGGCGGCTCTGGTTAGAGGACGGACACGGCGTCGGTGAGGACGAGCTGAAGTTCAACTGATGTTCAATGTGTTTCTTCTGTTTGTCGACTTGTCACCGAGTAAAAAAATGGAAATAAATAAGTTGGAGTTCTTGAGAACTTGAGATCCTGACCGGAGGCGCATTGGGTCGGATCGTTTTACAGGCTTTCTTTTTTTGGGGGGGGTTGTTTGTTGCTGGTTGTACTGTGTATTTCTTTACCAGCGCCTGTGCTTCACTTTGTGTTGTCTCTGAAGCGTGTGCACATGTGTTGTCCAGTTTCAATCAGATTACGGCGTTTATACATGCAGAAGAAAACCAGTTTCCAGTCGTATCATCCGGGTGTTGTAGTCGGATCTGGAGATTGTAAGCAGACTTCAGTGTTTATTAATGTCCTCCTACATGTATGTAAATCAAATCTGCTGTATAGACGGATAATAGTAGTGGATAACATGTACCTTTGTGTGTGCATGTGGAAACTTTTGCGCGTGCATGTGAAAAAGCACACCATTAAAGCAGATATCAGTGATCCGGTCGTTTTGTCTAATGCTGCGTTCAAGGCTTTTGAAACCGTAAGTTACAGCTTCAAGTCACAACTACGACTTTGTAGCGTTCCAGGTAACCTAGGTAACCCGTAACTGGTGTTTTTACCGTCCTGTTGCCTGTGAAAGTCACTATAACGGCCTCTCGTAACTTCCGACCCGTGAACTCGTACCAGATCGAACTGGTACGACTTCACAGGAAGGAAAAACACAAAGTTACGAGTTTCCTTGAACGCACCATGAGTTAGCAGCCCCCGCCCTCGTCAGGCATCTATTGGTCCTCGTCCCTACGTCACCACATTCACGATGCAGCGATGCATCCCTTGGCTGCACACACAGCCCTTCATGCCGTTCTCTCTCCTCATTGGATAACACTTGTATCCCACAAGGAAAGTTTTCTCCTGGTTTACAGCAGAGCAGAGTGACGGAGAGACCAGACACTCTATGGAAGTGATGCTGACCATGGAAAATAGGAACATTTAGGACTTAGAGGAACTAAAACATTCACCTGACTTCTGCTTCAATTACCCCTCTACCTTTGAAGTTACCTGTTGTCTTGTTGACACACATGATGCTTTGGAGCTGTATTGAACATCATTACCCGAGGTTCAACTCCAAAAGTTACAGCCACATTGTCTTATAGCTACTAACTGGTTACACAGCCAACCCAGGCACAGTGCACACATGCTGCTGCAGCAACGCTATAACCAGAGCGGTTTAGCTCCGAAAAGTTACGTACTGCATTGTCTTATACTTTATGTTTCACATGCGTCGCTCCCACCTGCACACACACCATCCATTATCATGTGGTACAGAGGAAGAAGCTCATGAGGGAGCGGAGGAGGGAGGGGCTGACGCACACGCTTTTTCATATGCACGTGCAAAGTTTTCACATGCATGCGCAAAGGTAGGCTACATATTGTCTACTACAGATAATGAATGACTATGTAGAAAACATTGCAGCAATGTAGACCATAATATGTTGACAAACACTTAAAATCATAAAATAATAGGCTATTTAATCCACATAATCACAAAAAACAAAAAAACAGTCCCCCATTGACTTCAAAACACTTAACATGTTTTTATATTTAATTATGTTGTCTTCACCTCTGTCTCTTTTGCACATTGTTATTATTATTCTATATCTGTTTACCATGGCTGTTTGCTGCCGTTGAATAATTGATTGTTACGAAAGTCCGGCTGTAACAACTGTGTAGCATTTATCTGAGGAAAAAATATATTTCTACACAGATTCTGGTGTCTCTTGGTGTCTGATGTCATCGCACAACGACTGACGGATAAGTAAAGAAGCTGCAAGATATTTATTTCTAGGTGAGTTTGCTTTTAAAGGGATAGTTCTACATTTTGGCAAATACTCGGAACTACTTGCGCTTTTGAAACCACTCCGCCAAGCCGCTCTGTCTGGAATGTAGTTCCGGCTATTTGCCTCGAAAACAACTTATTTTGTAGCGTTAAATATTTAAATTTAAATATATATAATAGCTACATCTAGGTAGTAACACCTACTAATTTTGTTACATTTGAAATATTTATTTTAGACGCTATACGCAAAAAAAAAAACAGTAATATATGTATGAGCGAAACATGCTACTTAGCTGGCTAATTGAAATAATGCTAATTAGCAACCAAAAATCTTGTTTTTCTACATTTTCAAATTCTTTTAAATAATTTTATAGCATTAATTGTTAGTTTTTGTGTGAAGGACTAGGTTGAATTATTAATTGGCAAGTTCATAATATTTCTATAATTTGATGTATTTGTGTAGCTAGCTACACTGAAGCTGTTAGCATAAAAGGTTAGAAAACACTGAAAGAAAAGGTGAAATTTTAATTTTCCTGTGTTGGTTGTCAAAGTGGTTTTGGACCATTTACAGTTGTTTTTAAATGTAACTTCTACCATTTCAGAGGTGCATCAAAAACAAAGTAACGTTTTTATACACAAAACATTGGAAACCAGGTATTTTAATAGTTGTATAGAAGATAACCCTGAGGAAATTTGTTAAATGTCAACAAACTGGAATCACACCACCACCACTTCACATGCTACAGAATGTAAGTACAGTTCAGTTACTACGTCTACTCAAATTAATGGAAATGAGACTGAATTTTTTGTAATCAGTTGTAATTTTATTGTATTTTTTTGCTTTTTTCATGTGTGCACACTAGTCCTGCTGTCCTCAGGAATCGTATGTATAGATGTATGTGTAATGTATACTGTCTGACTGACCTAATGGTAGCTAATTTCAGCATTAGTGAATGTGTGCAGGTTTACCTCATGACTCTTATGGCTTTTATATCATGTCTGTACTTTTACTTTTTAGGCTATAATATGGACCACCTGTTGCAGCACATTGCGGTTGCAGTTTATTTAAAACCAAAGATTTAAAAAAAAAAAAAGCATGTATGATGTATTTACAGCAAATGCATTACGTATTAGAGGTTTATTTGGTACTTTTCATTGGCCTCGTTGTTTCCCACATTAGAACCACATCATGTAAATCAACACCAAGATGAACCTTCAGCTGAATGTGGTTCCATTTCAGATGAAAAACCATAGATGGGTAAAAACATGACGTAATAACAGATTAGAAGATTGAAATAAATTAGTAGTAGGTGTGTAGCCGAAATGATCAAGCCCCCCCCCTCCATGGAGGCTTGTGCCGGCCCTGCTGATCGCTGCAGCATAGGCTCCTGAACCCAGAGGCAATGGGTTTAAATGTCAAACTGGAGTCACACCATCACCACAGTTCAGTTACTAACTTTAACTCTAAAGTCACATTAGACGAAACGAGACTGAAGATTTAAAGTTGTAATTTATTTATTTGTGCTTCCTTCATAAAGTAGCCTACGGTATGTTATGAGGTCATGAGTGCACGTTACAGCTGATGTAACGTTACAGCAGGTTTCCCTTTTAAAAGACAAGTTTAAATGTCAACAAAGTGGAGTCACACCACGGTTCAGTCGAGAGGAAACGAGACTGAATATTTTAAGTTATATTCTAATAATTTGTCTTTTTTATTTACTCTTTTTGCTTCCTCATAAAGATGTTATGAGGTCATGAGTGCACATTATGGGTGATGTAATGTTACAGTAAAGTTTGTGAACTGAATACTGAACTATTTCACACATTTGTTTTCCTTTTCATAAGACTGGTGGCTGTTAAAGACATGTGGAGACACATTCCTCCCCTCCCTCCCTCCCTCCCCCTCCCTCCTCTCTTGTGTGTGTTTCAGGTTGTTATCCGGAGCCATAGGCTGGAGGAACGGAGCTCACGTGAGCAGCAGCAGCAGCAGCAGCACACTGCAAAAACTCTACATCTTTCCATGAATATTTGCCTTATTTCTTGTCAAAGTGTCTCATTTCTAGTCAAAACTAAAACTAATCTCTTTCCACTTAAAACAAGACATTTTCACTTATTTTAAACTAATTTTCACTTGAAATAAGTAGAAAAATCTGCCAGTGAAAGCAAGTTTTTTGTGCTTGTAATAAAAAATAAGAAAAACTTGCTCCATAATCAGATTTTTCTACTGATTTCAAGTGAAAATCTGCTTGAAAGAAGTAAAAAGTGTCTAAAACAAGCTACTTTTAATGATGATGAGTCTTATTTTAAGTAGAATGAGATTGTTTTGAATAGAAATAAGACAAATATTCTTTTTGCAGCAGCAGCAGCCGGTCTGGGTCTGAGTCCGGGTCTGGGTCTGGGTCTGGGTCCTGTCTGTCAGTGCGCACATGCTCAGTGCGCCTCCTCCCTCCCTTTGCGCGCAGCCAGAAGAAGCTTTAAAGCGCAGCGGCGGCGGCGGCTGGAGCCAGAGACGGAGCGGAGAGAGAGAGAGACACACGGGGCAGGCGCAGCAGCAGCAGCGGGAGGAGCTGAGCTGAGCTGAGCCGAGCTGTGCCGAGCTGGGGAAGCGGAGAGCGGCGCTGCCTGCCTGCGTCTCCTCCACCACCCAACATGAACCGACCGAGCTGGGAACCGAACCGGAGCGAGGGCGCATGAGGAATCTGTGACTCGCAACTTCCCTTCGCTCCATACACTCTTCTTTTTTACATTTTTATATCATCATTTTTATCACATTTCCTCCTCCATCACCATCATCATCATCATGGTACTGGCCAAAGTGCGCGGCCTGGCCATCTACTTTGACAGCCTGAATGAGAGCCAGCTGCCGGTGTTCTCCGGCGGGGAGCTGGTGTCCGGCCGCGTGGTGGTGGATGTGACCGGGGATGTGCGGGTCCGGAGCCTGGACATCGCCGCGCGGGGAGTCGCCAAGGTCCGCTGGACCGAGTCCCGGAACACCGGGGCCAACACGGCGTACACCCAGAACTACACGGAGGAGGTGGAGTACCTGCACCACTACGACACCTTGATAGGAGAGGAGCGAGGTAAGGACTTCTCCACCGCTACACAACAACAGACACACACTGACACAACAGCAGCAGATGAGCAGCTTCTTCCTGGAGTCCAAACATTGAGTCGAAATGGACCATTAGCCTGTTTTTAAGTCCATCAGGGAAAAAGCAGAAGAAAAACAACTAATACAGCCACAGTATTTACTGATTCTCAATTGTATTGTACAAGTGGTGTATTGATACTGATTGTGTATCTGTATTAGTTGTTTGTGCTGCTTTTTCCTCGATGGAATCCAGGCTATAATAGTCGATTTCGACTTAATGTTTGGACTCCAGGAAGAATAGCTGGTGCTAATTAGCTACTGGAGATCCAATAGATGGAATGAAATGACAGACACGTCTACAGCTACACACTGGTTGTGTTGTTGTTGTCGCAGTGTTGCGGCTCAGCTGATCGTGCAAACTTTTCACGCGGAGCTGCTTTAAGAGATGGGAAACTTTGTGCACACACTGCAGAGGACCCCCCCCCCCCTGCACACACTGCACCCCCTTACTACCCCCCTCCCTCGGTCCATCACCAGCCGCTGTGGTGCTGATGCAACAGCTGATGCGATACCGGCACCGACACTTCCAGTTCTGACACCGACTCTCCTCCCGACCGTTACCCGGGATCAGAGCCTCGTCGAGCGGCCGCGGCTGCAGCATCCTGCCGGTCCCACGGAGCAGAAACAGAGACAGAGACAGAAAGTAAAGTTGTGTCCGGTTGCAACAACAACACTTCGCGTAGCTGAATAAATAAAGAAGCAATAAATCGATAGAGAAATCGAAAGCAGATATGGAGGCTGATCGGTGGGGTTTTTTTGGTTTTTTATTTTTTATTTTTCGTGTTGTTGCAACACAACACAACACGGCACGAGGTCACGGAACAGTGATGCAGAGTTGAACATTTGTAGTGATAACATCCTGAAGTAGCGCCAGGCAGCCAACTCCCTTTGTTAGAAGCGGTTCAAACCTGTTCAGAAACTGCCAGAGACGGAGGGAGGAGGGGGGGGAGGGGGGGGAGGGAGCAGCAGACTCACTGTGTGTGTGTGTGTGTAGAGAGAGAGTGTAGTGTGGTGTGTGTATCTCAGCTGCTGCTTTAAGCCTCACAACAACACTTCTTATGTTGTGTTGTTGCTGTTGTTGTTGTAAAACTGTTGTAAAACAGCGAAAGGCCGGTCGGTCGGTCGTGACGTCACTGCTCTGGGATCAGCGCCTGGTCAAATGTGGGTCAGACAGTCAGCGACATCATCGATGACCTCACACACACACACACACACACACACACATTATGCAGCAGCTGTAGTGGACGTGATGATGGGATGTAAACGACCACATCTGGATGAACTCGGTTCAGCTGTTGTGGAAATTGTAAAAAAAAGAAAAACTTTATTGACATTCACGAGAGAAATATTTACAATAACTTATTATTTGATCAATAATTTCACTGTTTATGCAATAAAACAGTGAAGTAGCTTCTTGTTTAGATGTTTTTTTCTGTCAACAAACAAACAAATGATGTGAATTAACTTCAGTTTTATATAAAAGTTGTGACTAAAAGTTCATTTGATGAGTTTCTACGGCGATAAAACATGATTAAACGCAGCTGAAGGAGGAAGACGATGACTGTTTTTGTCGTTTCCAAGGCAACGACGACTAAACCTCAAACACTGACGACAAGGATGATGATGAAGATGATGATGATGATGATGATGATGATGAAGATGGAGCTGGAGTTTTATTTTGAAGGAACTTATCATAAGGGCATTTATCATGTGTGTGCGTGTGTGCATATGTGTGTGTCTGTGTGCGTGTGTGTGTACCTGGAGTTCACTGATAGTGTACAACCCCCCCCCCTCCTCCCGCCTCTCATGCCACACACCACATGGCTGTGTAACTAAATGTGGGCCGGGGCCTGTCAGAGCCGAGCCGGAGAGGGGAGCCGGCCAATCAGAGCGCAGCCTTGTGAATTCATGTCAGGGCCCGTCGGCCAATCAGAGGCCGAGCTGCGATGCATGCGTTGGAGTTTCCAGCTGAAGGAAGCTGCTCAGTCTGGTTCATACCGGTCTGCTCCTGCTCTGCTGCTGCTGCTGCTCGCTGCTCGCTGTGTGTGGAGCCGGCGACTTGACTGAGCTCTCACACGCACACACGCACACACACACACACACACACACACACACACACACACATGCACGCACACACATATGCATGCAGGCTGTTTATGACAGCTCACACACACACACACAGACACACACAGACACAGATGATGGTGCTGAGGCGGCGGCAGCAGGAAGGAGAAGAAGACGAGTTCAGTTCAGACGTTTAAAACACAAACAATAACAGAAGGAGAAATGAGGAAGTGAACGGAGGTCGTGTTCTTTCTGCTCTGCTCGCTACTACGCCCTGTTGTACACACACACACACACACACACACACACAGACACACACAATGAGGCTGTTCTGTTCAGACAGTGAAGGATTGTGGGTCAAATGTTCAAGTCACGTTATTCAAACAGCAAATTCTAAAAGTGTCACGACTCAGGTTTCTCTTCAGTCGCCGGTCGACACGAAACGAGAAGTTTCATCAATATTATTATGTTTTCACTTCATAAACAACGTCGACTGGACGAAGCTGCTGGATACGAAGCAGAAGAAGAACCTTATTGTCCTTTTGGCCAAACGGCTCATTCATAAACGTCGACACACAAAACAAAATCCTTCTTTTCTTACGTTTAAGAACAAAGTCAAACAGTATAAAGTATATTATAGTACGTTTCTTCTTCTTCTTCTTCTTCTTCTTGTTGACGTTGTGTAGCTGCGTTTGTCTCTCAGCGTGTGTGTGTTTGTGTTCCTGCTGCTGCACACTCAGCAGAAAATAAAAACAAACCTGATGTTGAAGTAAACAAGTCTGATCAGCTGGTACCTGAACGCCTCGCCGCTGCTCCGCTGTTTATTTCTGGATGAATCCACTTTAAAATGTCAGAGAATTATGTTTTAACAAAGAAAAAAAGCTGTAAAATGTGAATAAGTTCATATTTTCAGCTCTGTTTCATGTGAAAGTTCAGTTTAAAGTTTGTTTTTAACACAGATTCTTGTGGTTGTGTTAGTCGTGGGCCGTGGTGCATTCAGGGACCTGCTCTTTGTGTTTCAGACGAGGACGGTCCGGAGGAGGGTCTGACGGTTCTGCACGCCGGCGTTCACGAGTTCGCCTTCAGCTTCAACCTGCCACAGATGTGAGTTTCTGTTTCATCACACGATGAATTCATCTTAAATCACATGGTTTTTGATTTAAATTCACCTTTTTATTGACATTCTGCAACAAATATGACTCAGTGATTAGTCACAGAGCATCAGCATGAACGAGAGAACATGAAATGAATATAAACATAACCAAAACATGACGTTAAATCACATATAGATACTGTATACAGTTTATTATATAATACACTGTAAAAACTCAAAATCTTACCAAGAATATTTGTCTTATTTCTAGTCAGAACGAATCTAATTCTACTGAAAATAAGTCTCCTCACAGTAAAAAAAGCTTGTTTTTAGCAAAAAGTCGTGTACTTGAAGTTCATTTTATGAAGTATGCTAAAGTATAAGTATAGCAAGTATACTATGGAGCATGTGCTTGTAGTGTACTAGACAGTATACTAATGTAATACTTCTTCGGGCTAAATTGGAACATTTTAAGTTTATATAAGAATACGACAAGTACACTCATCTATATACTCCTAGTGTACTACTGTAAGTATATACTTCTAGTCCACATTGTAGTTTATTAAAGTATACTTTATAAGGTCATTTAAGTTTACAAAAGTACACTTCCAAGTATATGATAAGTACACTCATCTATATACTCCTAGTGTACTAAGTATATACTTCTAGTCCACATTGTAGTTTATTATAAGGTCATGTTAAGTTTACAGAAGTACACTTTCAAGTATATGGCCTCAGCTTTAGTATAAAATGAGTATACTTACTAGTACTCTTTAATAAAGTACTTTTTTCTGAGGGATTTCAAGCACAAAAAAACGTCTGGCAGGTTTTTCTACTTATTTCAACTGAAGATTTGTTTGAAACAAGTGAGAATCACCTAAAAACAAGTTAATTTCTAGTTGATGAGTCTCATTTTAAGTGGAAAGAGATGAGTTTTGTCTAGAAATGAGACATTTTGACAAGAAATCAGACAAATATTCTTGGTGAGACGTAGAGTTTTTACAGTGTGACGGAATCAGGATCTGAACTCACACAGACAACACACTCTAAGTCTGCAGCCACATGACACAACCACAGACAAGCCACACTTCCTGACCCCCTCTCTGCCCCCCTCTCTCCCCCCCCCCATCAGGGCTCTGGCCACGTCCTTCGAGGGGAAGCACGGCAGCGTGAGGTACTGGGTGAAAGCTGAACTGCACCGTCCGTGGCTGCGCCCGGTCAAGACCAAGAAAGAGTTCATTGTGTTCGAGCACATCGACATCAACACACCACTGCTGCTGGTACGCACACACACTGAACACACACACACTGAACCCTCTGCACACGTCTCGCCACCGCCGCCGCCGTCACCGCCTCGGAGGAATCGCTGACATTTTAGGAAAACCTTCTCCTTCTGGTTCAGAGTTAGACGAGCCGTCCTGTGACCTTATGACAGATATGTAGCTTAGCTTAGCATAAACACTGGAGGCGGGTGCAAACTGTTAGCGCTGGCTCCGTGCTGCAGTAACACAATCCACCTGTTACACAACCCGCACGCACACGCACACACACACACAGACGCACATCCATCTTATTGGTGACATTTCGGGCCGGTTCCAGTCGGATCAGACTCAGACGGTGATGAACACGACGTCCACACGTTTGATATCTATATTTATGGCGCCTGGAAAAAATTACACGTGCACGTACGCACACGCATAAATGTATCCTTTCATTTTGATTCATACAAACTCACTGACACATGACAACGTTCAAACAGTAAAACTTTATCCAGTAAATAACAAATGTTCCTTAGAATCTGGAGTGTTAATGTGAAAGTTGAGGTGTATCAATAAAGTTGGTTGATGTGTGGATGCTAAGCTAAGCTAAGCTAACAGCTGGTGTGGTGATGCGTTCAGGCTCCTCAGGTCGGGACCAAGGAGAAAACTCTGTGCTGCTGGTTCTGCGCCTCCGGTCCCATTTCCCTCAGCGCCAAGATCGAGAGGAAGGGCTACACGCCAGGTCAGTCACTCTTCATCATCCTCCTCTTCCTCCTCCTCCTCCTCTTCTCTTCTCCTCCTCCTCTTCTCTTCTCTTCTCTTCTCTTCTCTCCTCCTCTACCTTTTTCTTCTTCATCCTCCTCCTCTTCCTCTTCCTCCTCCTCCTCCTCATCCTCCTCCTCCTCTTCTCTTCTCTTTCTCCTCCTCTTCTTCCTTTTTTTCCTCTTCTTCCTCCTCTTCTCTTCTCTTCTCTTCTCTTCTCTTCTCTTCTCTTCTCTTCTCTTCTCTTCTCTTCTCTTCTCTTCTCCTCCTCTACCTTTTTCTTCTTCTCCTCCTCTTCTTCCTTTTTTTCCTCTTCTTCCTCCTCCTCCCTCTTCCTTCTTCCTCCTCATCCTCCTCTTCTTCCTTTTTCTTATTCTCCTCCTTTTCTTCCTCTCTCCTTCTTATCCTCCTCCTCCTTGTCTTTCTCCCTCTCTGTCTACTCTTCTTCTCCTCTCCTTTTCCTCCTCTTCCTTCCTCCCTTTTCTCCTTCTCTCTCTTCCTCCTCCTCTTCCTCTTTCTCCTCCTCTTCTTCTTCCTTTTTTTCCTCTTCCTTCCTCCTCCTCCTCTTTCTCCTCCTCATCCTCCTCTTCTTCCTTTTTCTTCTCCTCCTCATTTTCTTCCTCTCTCCCTCTTTTCCTCCTCCTCCTCTTCCTACTCTCTTCTTCTCCTCTCTCCTTTTCCTCCTCTTCTCTTCTCTTCTTTTCACCCCTCCTCTTCTTCCTCTTTCTCCTCCTCTTTCTCTTCTTCCTTTTCTCCCTCTTCCTTCTTCCTCCTCATCCTCCTCTTCTTCCTTTTTCTTCTTCTCCTCCTTTTCTTCCTCTCTCCTCCTCTCTCTCCTTCTCTCTCTCTTCCTCCTCTTCTTCTTCCTTTTTTTCCTCTTCCTTCCTTCCTCCTCCTCTTCCTCCTCCTCTTCCTACTCTCTTCTTCCTCTTCTCCTCCTCCTTTTTCTCCTTCTCCTCCTC
This sequence comes from Decapterus maruadsi, assembly GCA_030347415.2. Lineage (NCBI taxonomy): Eukaryota > Metazoa > Chordata > Actinopteri > Carangiformes > Carangidae > Decapterus > Decapterus maruadsi. The sequence goes on along the minus strand of CM064904.1, from coordinate 26,583,216 downwards.
TCTTCTTCTCCCCCTCCTCCCTCCTTGTTGAGATCTAATGTCATAAAGAATCCTAACCTTTGAAAACAGGGACTCTTCTGGGCCAGCAGCCCCCCCTCCTCCTCCCCCTCCTCCTCCTCCTTCTCCTCCTCCTCTTGCTCCTCCTTCTCCTCTTTTTTCTCCTCCTCTCCCCTCCTACTCCTCTTTCTCCTTCTCTTGCTCCTCTCTTCTCTTCCTGCTCTCTTCTTCTCCTCCCTCCTTGTTGAGATCTAATGTCATAAAGAATCCTAACCTCTTCAGAAAACAGACTGATGTCTTGTCTCCCTCCTCCTCCTCCTCCTCCTCCTCCTCCTCCTCCTCCTCCTCCTCCTCCTCCCCCTCCTCCTCCCCCCCCCCCTCCCCCTCCTCCTGACTCCTGACACCTGTCACTCACCTCCTGTCTCTCCCTCAGTCTGACAGACTGATGTCTTGTCTCCCTCCTCCTCCTCCTCCTCCTCCTCCTCCTCCCCCCCCCCCCCTCCTCCTCCTGACTCCTGTCACTCACCTCCTGTCTCTCCCTCAGTCTGACAGACTGATGTCTTGTCTCCTCCTCCTCCTCCTCCTCCTCCTCCTCCTCCTCCTCCTCCTCCTCCTCCCCCCTCCTCCTCCTCCCCCCCCCCCTCCCCCTCCTCCTCCTGACTCCTGTCACTCACCTCCTCTCTCTCCCTCAGTCTGACAGACTGATGTCTTGTCTCCTCCTCCTCCTCCTCCTCCTCCTCCTCCTCCTCCTCCTCCTCCTCCTCCTCCTCCCCCCTCCTCCTCCTCCTCCCCCCCCCTCCCCCTCCTCCTCCTGACACCTGTCACTCACCTCCTCTCTCTCCCTCAGTCTGACAGACTGATGTCTTGTCTCCCCCCTCTAGGCGAGTCCATCCAGATCTTTGCGGAGGTGGAGAACTGCTCGTCGCGCGTCGTGGTGCCGAAGGCGGCGCTCTACCAGACGCAGACCTTCTTCGCCAAAGGCAAAGGGAAGCAGATCCAGCAGCTGGTGTCCAACCTGCGGGGGGAGCCCCTCCCCCAGGGCAAGAGCCAGAGCTGGGAGGGCAAACAGCTGAAGATCCCCCCGGTGTCGCCCTCCATCCTCGACTGCCCCATCATCAGGGTCGAGTACGCGCTCGTGGTGAGTCCACGTTTCACCTCCGGGAAAATACAGTAATCTGCTGTAAAACACAGATTATTATATTAATAATGATACAAAATTTAAAAACAAAAGACTAATTGTCTATTAATACACAAGTTGACTATGAATAACTCACTAGTTATTTACCAATAACACATTATTATTACTCTGTGGGTAAACTAATGTAATACTTATAACCTGGAGGGTAATAACCTGTTAATAACATACTAATAACCAGCTAATAAAACTAATAAGGAATAACTAATTATCTATTAATTACTCTGTGGGTAACAAGTTACTTATAACCTGGAATAACTAACTAAATTAATTACAAATAAATAACACTAATTATTATTATAACCTTTAGTAACACTAACCCACTAACATACTCATAACCAACTATTAATATACTAATAAACTACAGTTAAACAATAACACATTATTTATAACTTTAAAAAACCTTCTAATGTGATACTTTTAACCTGATACGAAATACCTGTTAATAAGGCACTAATAACTGATTTGTAATATACAAATAAACTATGAATAACTCACTAATTATTAACCAATAACTCTTTTAGTAACCTAATGTAATACTAGAGACTAATATTACTGTTAATAACATACTAATAAACAACTAATAACATACAAATACACTTTGAAAAACTCACTAATAATTTGCTTGTGACACATTATTTATAATCTGTTCATAACTTATAATAATAACTAATACATTGAATATGATACTTGTTTATAAAGCAGTGAAGCTTCTAAAAACAATAACGTTACTTTGTTTATAACATTAATATAAACTACTGATGTAATAACTTATATAATAAATTATCAATAACACACCAGAAGATTCAAATAACTTAAATAAACCATTAGTAACTCGCTAATCACTTATTTTTAACCTGCTAATAACATGTTTATAACTTGGTAATAAAACACTTTGATATTTTATTTATCTGCACGTTACACATTAATAACACCTGTGAAAACGCTTCAACCACTTTTTAATTATAAATCTAAATATAATGTAACGACCCGTCAACTTTAATGAGTTTCACGTCGGCGCCGCCTGCAGCGGGAACGCCGCCGTGTTGTTGTTGTTGTTCAGACTCGGAGTCGGAGGAAGTTCTTGTTCCTGGTTGCAGGTGTGAGCTTGTGTCACCTGAGGCGTCGAGTCCTGGAATGAAAACATCTCTCTGTGTGTGTGTCTGTGTGTGTCTGTGTGTGTGTGCGTGTGTGCAGGTGTACGTGGACGTTCCTGGCGGGCTGAACCTGTCGGTGTCGTTGCCCCTGGTGATCGGGACCATCCCTCTGCACGCCGGCTCCTCCCGCTCCTCCAGCTTCAGCAGCAGCTGCAGCAGCCTGAGCTGGCTCGGCCTGTCGCAGAGACCCGAGGGTGAGTTCACACTCACCATCACGCTCACGCTCACGATCACACAAATACTGGGTTCCCACGTGTCCTGGAAAATCTGGGAAAACCGGGAAAACCGTTGACCCATTTTCCAGTCATGGAAAACACATGGAAAATGAGAAGAAACATCAAATGACATCAGCGATCACGGCTCTGTTTGACTTTTTCAGACTCTGCTGAGGATTTCGTTTCCAAAAAAACAACAACAAAAACACGTTTGTGCCGTTCTGTGATAAATGCATCATAACGTTAAACATAGAAACAAACTGATTAAATGTACAGAATAAGGTGCCATTGATTGTTGAAAAGAATCTCGGAATTTTCTCGGAAAACGATTTCAAGAAAAGAGCGGGAACCTGCAAGAATATTTGTCCAATTTCTTGTCAAAACCTAGAAATTAACTTGTTTTTAGATCATTTTCACTTGTTTCAAACAATTTTTTACTTGAAATAAGTAGAAAAATCTGTAATAAGAAAGAAAAACTTGCTCCACCGTCAGATTTTTCTACTTATTTCAAATGAAAATCTGCTTTAAAGAAGTAAAAAGAGTCTAAAACAAGCTGTTAGTCTTATTTTAAGTATAATTTGATTATTTTTCACTAGAAATAAGACAAATATTCCTGTTGATGATGAAGATGTGAGTTTCTGCAGTGCAGCGTGTTGTTCGTCAGGTGGAGTCGAGTCAGAAACGTGACGTTGTTGTGTTGTTGTTGTGTTTCTCTCTCAGCTCCTCCGAGCTACAACGAGCTGGAAATATCAGAGTCTCACAGGAGGAGCTGCCTGCAGGGCTGTGATAGGCCGCCGCCGCCGCCGCCGCACGACGAGCTGCTCGCCTACATCACCGAGTTCAGATATCTGCCGCCGCCACTCTACTCCGAGGTACACACACACACACACACACACACACACACACACACACACACACACACACACACACACACACACACACACACACACTCACGTCAACACACACTCCAAGTCCAGACGAGATTAACGTCAGGAAGTCGAGAGACTCAGGAAAAGAAAACTGAAAAGATTCTTTAGTCAGAATGTAAAGAAATATAAATGATAGAGTTCAACACTTTATAATAACAAGCAATAGTTAATAATAAGCTTTAATAAAGACTGAATTCTTCATTTATAACACATGAATATTAATATGTAGTTTATAAACACAGTTAGTGATGATCAATGAGTAAAACTACTGATGAGTTCATGTTATAAATGATGAACTCAGTATTTGCAGTAATGTTTAACTAATGCTTCATACTCTGTACTTATTATAAAGTGTTACCAATTATAGATTAAATATTAAAGGTAGGGTCTGGAGTTTTGTCCCTATCAGTTTGTAAACAAAACATGTAAACTCAGCCCCTCCCCTCAGGCTAAGCTGTGTAGCCTCCTGCTTCTGACAGCAACAGTTGTCATGACCATAAAGGATAGGAATTACAGTCTGAAAGAAGTGCTGGAGCCGCGGGCCGATAAGCCGACCTCTCGCCAACACCGGGAGCCTCCGTGGATGTTGTTATGCCGTTGTATTGTGGTGAACTAGCGGGTGTTAGCCGCGGATGCTAACCGCGAGCGCTAGCCGACGTTAGCATCGCGCTAGCTCACTAATATGGTCCTAATAACTTGTTACCAGTGTCGGTATAGGTCGGGAATCGGTCCGCGGCTCCAGCGCTTCACTCAGACTGTATTTATTGTTCTTTGTTGTCCTGACTGCTGCTGCTGAGAGAGATAGAGACTCAGTAGCATCAGACAGCTAGCACAGCTAACAGGCCTGAGCCTCCTGCTGCAGGTAGCTTCACCTGTAGCATCAGACAGCTAGCACAGCTAACAGGCCTGAGCCTCCTGCTGCAGGTAGCTTCACCTGTAGCATCCGACAGCTAGCACAGCTAACAGCCCTGAGCCTCCTGCTGCAGGTAGCTTCACCTGTAGCATCCGACAGCTAGCACAGCTAACAGGCCTGAGCCTCCTGCTGCAGGTAGCTCCACCTGAGCTCCATCATTGGCTGGAGGATAACACAGACTCTCTCACCATAGGTGTCTGTGCTCATTTGCGACTCTCTAGCTCCACCTAGAAACGTCCACGTGCACAGCAAAACATGAACAAAACAAAGCAAAAAACCAAAATACAGGCAGGGGGAGGAGGGGCTGCAGACAGAGCCCCCACCACACAGGACTAGAAGCCCATAGGTGATGATTCAGACGGATTTCATTTAAAAGTCTAATGTTTATTTTTAGGCACAAAACTCCAGACCCTACCTTTAAAATAACTGTTACTGCTGCAATAATAATAGTATTTCTTCAGTCAGAACAACAGGTAACAGCTGATTAACATCTGAATAGTTCATTAAAATGAAGTGAAATTAGTTAAATATTAAATACAAACCATAAACACTGACTGGATGTTAAAACCACTGAAGGCAGAAGCAGCTGTTGATGATGTCACACAGAGATCATTAAATAGTGTTCACTCTTTATATTATATTCTATTATTATTATTTATGTTGAACATTATAATAAAAAACACACAAATACGGCTGCAATAATAAAAAAGTGTTGTTATTCCTGTTCCCAGGTCGACCCGTATCCCGACCCCGTGGACGGGACCGGAGCGCCGGACGTCAGGAGACCCGACATGTGTCCGTCCCGCTGAGGAGCTGAGGACGCTCCAGACGCTCCGGACGCTCCGGACGCTCCGGACGCTCCAGACGCTCCAGACGCTCCGGCTCAGAGACTCAGCTCAGCTCCGGCCCCGGGGGGCCACGGCCCAGCGGGGGGAAGGGGGGGAGGGGGGTGAAGCTGAGACAGGATCAGGTGACCACGGACACTCGGACCAGGATCTTCGTCCACATCCGGAGCTCAACACGAGGCGACGACGAAACAAACGACAACAAACAAACACAAACATGAACAGATGCCAT
>CM064904.1:26570233-26572733 GCA_030347415.2 Decapterus maruadsi | reverse complement strand
GCGTGCCGTGAAGCACCTGAAGGCAACACACAAATCACTGATGAAGACTGATCAGAGACAGAAACTGACATGACATGTGGCTTTTATTCAAAACGTTTTAAAGGTTCAAAATGTCTTAATGTTTTAGAGGTAACAGTGAAAATAGAAGCTGTTTGAGTTTTGATTGTGAGGAAAAAATCAACATATTCATCCTGTAACTTCAAATTAAAAGTCTTTTCCAGACACAGTTCCCTCAAAAAGGCCAACTTGTAAACAAAAGAAGAAGAAAATAACTGAGTCCAAACTCTTCATGTGGCCACACGTCGCTTCAACAAACCTGTTTCTTCAGATTTTATTTTGCAACAAAGGTGGAAAAGGTGGAAGTTTTAAAACTCTGAATGTAAACAACAGAGTTAAATAGGTCGAGTTTACTCTGCTCATTTGTCTGGGAACGTTCAGGAGTTCTTTTGTTGGTCGTCACACACAGACACGCACACACACAGACAGACACGCACACACAGACACGCACACAGACACGTCGGTACATCGGAGGCATGTGGCCTGCAGCCAGTTCACTCTGTGACCTTGACGACACAGTTCAACAGCTCAGCTCTGGAGCATCGGCTGCTTCTCAACCACAAACATTACAACTTTATTTAAAGTGAATCACAAACACATAACGGAAAAACAATTCTCAGTGTGTGTGTGTTTATGTGTGTGTGTCATAAACTGCTGCAAAGTGAAAACTGCCTGAAACCTTCGCCCTTTATCCCGGCATCCTGCTCATCTGCACACGGCAGCCAACAATCTGTGCTCATTACCCCCGCGGCCAAAAATAAACAGGAGCTGTGTGTCTCTGTATGAGTGTGTGTCTCTGTATGAGTGTGTGTCTCTGTGTGAGTGTGTGTCTCTGTGTGAGTGTGCGTGTCTGTGTGTGTGTTCACGTGGAGGCAGCAGGACAGGATTTATGAGCCGTTTGTACTGGGAAACCTCTGGAGGAAAACAATCCAGCTGCAGGATCCAGGTCAGCCTGGAGCTAACAGGCTAACATGCTAACAGGCTGAGGAAAGGCCAAAGGATAAAACTCAAACTTTGTTTTCTGAGACAAAACTATGGTGGCCCTGAAGGCTCAGCTCAGGACAAGACAACAACCTCATCAGTTTGACAAAAACACAACAGGAAGGGTTTCTGAGGAACAATTAAAGGCCCCAGACCGGTCCCTCGCTTTAGTGTGAAAGAGAGGAAGAAAGAAGGAAAGTAAAAAGACAGAGGGAAGGAAAGAAAGACACGAGGAAGGAAGTAAAAAAGAAAGACAGACAGAAGGATAGGAAGAAGGAAAGAAAGAAAGGAAGAAGGAAAGAAAGACAGAAGGAAGAAAGGAAAAGAAGACAGAAATGAAGAAAGAAAGAAAAAAGGAAAGAAACACAGAAAGATGGAAAGAAAAAAGACAGAAGGAAGGAAAGAAAAAAGAAAGAAGGAAGGAAAGAAAAAAGAAAGAAAGACAGAAATAAGGAAAGAAAAAGGGAAGAAAGACAAAAGACAGAAGGAAGGAAAGAAAGATACAAAGAAGGAGTGAAAGAAAGAAAGAAAGAAAGAAAGAAAGAAAGAAAGAAAGAAAGAAAGAAAAAGAAAGAAAGAAAGAGATAAAGAAGGAAAGAAAAAGAAAGAAAGAGAGAAAGAAGGAAAGAAAGATAAAAAGAAGGATAGGAAGAAAGAAAGAAAGAAAGAGATAAAGAAGGAAAGAAAAAGAAAGAAAGAGAGAAAGAAGGAAAGAGAAAGAAAGAAAGCTTTATTGTGTCCCTGGACTTGTCGTCACTCTCTTTGTTCCAGTTGAGTCAAACTGATAACGTTTGTGTCTCGTCAGGTGTTTTCTGAAGCGTCAGGACTTTGAGCCTCCAGGGCCACCGTAGAAACATCAAAACACAACAAAGACATTTATTTCTCTGAAACACTCAAAGTGTTTGATCGATCATTGATGATCAGAGTTCTGTTGATTCATCAGAACTCAGGTTCTCAGTTTTTATTTTTTCATCTCTTTGTTTTCACTTGTGTTTAAACCGACTTCAGTCTCTGTGATGTTTAAGTTTCAACGTGTTCCAAATGTATAAAAAAAACAAAAAACAAATAATTGATCAGTAATCATAGGATGTAACTGTCAGATTTGTCACTGTTTCCCGTGAACAGGAAGTGACAAGAGTTCACAGCTCAGCCTGTGGCGCCCCCTGGCGGAGAACCAGCGGAAACTCACCCACACCAAAGAGAAATCAGTTACATTGAATATATTTATTAATTTATTGATCATGTCTACTGTCTGTCAATCATAATGATGTTTATTTTCTACTGTTAAATTAACCTAAAACAACTGATCAGGATCAATCTGTGGATTCCATCTAACCCACGCTGCATAATACCTCTTGTTTTTTATTTTATTTTACAACTGTTTATAATTTTTGTTAAAACAATTTTTAAATGAAAATATTTGCATTTTAGTTAAATATGGGCATAAATTTAGTTACAGTAT